>CM075871.1:986957-1054457 GCA_038021265.1 Cyprinella venusta | reverse complement strand
TCGCTCCCATGAGCCGAGTCTGTTCTGCTGAGGAAGACTGAGAGTGGGCCGAGATCAATCCGACCGGGAAAGAGATCGTTCAAACAAAAACGGTTCACTCGTTCCAAACTTGTATTTCCAACGTGTCCTTATCTTATGGCGTCATATAGTGACACTTTTGAAATTTCGTCTAAATCCGACGCACATGGCACCCTTTATCGTCAATATAACACGTGTGTTTGTTATGAGCCTATTTCCAAAAAAAAAGTGGAGTATCCCTTTAATAATGCTAGGCTACATCGATGCACGGGGAGTTCTTGCCCAGAACAGAACTATACCGCCAATCCAAACTGTACGCTAACTGTCAATCATATTTGACGATAGTGGTCGTGACTGAAACACCAGCCCGTTATCATCCTAAGGCGTCATATACTGACGCTTTTGACATTTCGTCTACATCCAACACACACGGCACCCTTTAGTGTCAATATGAGACGTAGATATATATGGGCCAGAAGGCGCCTCCTAGTGGTCTAACACTAAACCTACCCCAGAACTAAACCGAACAAAGCTATGTGCATGTTATATTGACGATAAAGGGTGCCATGTGCGTTGGATTTAGACGAAATTTCAAAAGTGAAAGAATTTCAGAAAGAATAGAGTTAGGCTGAAAGGTCTATTGCTTTAGCGTATTCAGGTCATGCATCGTGTTTGAAAAGTAACTTAGTAAAGTAACTATTGTAGTAACTAATTACTTTTGAAAATAAGTAATCGGTAAAGTAACTGGATAACTTTATTGGAGAAGTAATCAGTAACTAATTACTATTTCCAAGTAACCTGACCAACACTGCTCCTGACCTAAATGAAGATCGTTTGTCCTCTCTCCTTTCTCTCTTTCTTGTGCGGTTTTTGCATCCTCGTGAAGCTGAGATCCTTCACGTGAATCTTGGATCTGTCCTTTGGGAATCTCTTGGCTTTTTGTTCGAATATCTCTCCCCAAATATTTTCCCTCTTCAGGCGATTGCAGTTTCTTTCCCTCCATCTTTATATCTATGCTATAGGACTACGTTTTTGCGTTCAGTGTTGTGGGTTGAAGCCCGATCCAAACATCCCATAATGCCTGAACGCTTTGCTTTAGAGCAAACCATCCCTCGGAAAATGTGACTGTGCGGGAGGAAAGGAGCGCATTGATTTTGCCAAGACCTCAGTATATGATGTAATATTTCCATCATAGAGGGAATTGTAATCGTTCTGATACATTAAAGCTATTTGGAGAAGTTTATCCGTTTGTGAAACATGTTTCGAATGACTCAATATCTGTTTTTAGTTACTGGTGTTGGCTAAATCAATTGACCATTGAGGCATATCTACAGGTCAGACTCGACAACATGCAAAAAAGCATTTCATCTATTCATTCTTTGTCTTTTTAATGATGCATTGGGTGGAAAACGTGATTGTTTCTCAAAATGCGAGACGTTTCTCCTCGTCTTTTTAAGGAGACATGGAAATGAGAGAAACCAGAGATTAAATGTGATTTGTTAAAGAAGCTAAGAGCATTTGTTTATTTAAATTTGCATTGATATACTAGCAGACAAGAAGCTTTATGGAGCACTTTTTAGGTCTTTTTTCCCCCAGATGAAAGCAGGAATCATTGGCAAACGTCTGATTGCTGTCTAGGAGAAACATTTGATCTTAATCTTGACAAAAACTCTGATTTTTAAGGTTAAAAGTTTCACCCTTTTACAAGACAAAAGATGCAGCGCAGCCGTCTGTCCTCAATCTGTTCTTATTTTCCTTGTTGTGGTTGCTTGTTTCATCCCTAAAATTCCTGAAGTCAAATTTCAGATGGAATGAAAAAGAAGCGGAGAAGAAAAGCGAGCTTTAAAAATACCTTTGGTGTTCCTGTGTGTTTGTGAATATTATTACAAAGTGCCGTAATGAGAGAAAGAACAACACAAAGCGAGATTTGTGCCTGTGAGCGAGATGGCGAGGAATCTGAAGTGTGTGTGTGTGTGTGTGGCCGCCTGTAGGAGGTCTTTCTCTTTGTACGTGGATCTCCTTGGGATGTTAGCAGCAGGGGAATCGGGCATGAAGCGCTGCTCTTTTGGGGATGAACTGATGGGCCTGAACAACAAAACGAAAGAGAAGGCGAATGGCACACAACGAACAGAAAGATGAAACGGTCAGTGTTAGAAAAGCAGACTCCAGACTAGCCGTCCGGCAACCCGTCCCGTGACCTCTCGGTCCAGTTTAGGTGATCTTCAGAGAATAACCAACAACTTTAACAACTTTTAACAGCTACTGCTCTATTAATGTGGTTTCCAGCGGCCCGGTTCACACGTGCTTCATTTTATACACTATTGTTCAGAAGTTTGGGGTCTCAAATGTTTTTGAAAAGTCTATTCTGCTCATCAACGCTGCATTTATTTGATCAAAAATACAGTGAAAAATTATGAAATATTATTACAATATAAAATAGTTGTTTTCAATGTGAATATATAGAAAAAACTAAAATTTTCAGCATCATTACTCCAGTCTTCATATGAGGATCTGATGATCAAGAAACATTTATGATTATTATCAGTGTTGAAAACAGTTGCTTCTTCATATTTTTGTGCAAACTGTGATTTTTTTTCAGGATTCTTTGAGTGGAAAAGTCACTGCATTTAATTAAAAAAAAGAAATATTTTGCTTTATTATAAATGTCATTACTGTCACTTTTGCTCAATTTCATGCATCCTTTCTGAAAAAAAAAAATTCTTATATATTATTGACCCTAAACTTTTGAACTGTAGTGTAATTTAACGAATTTTATAATTTCATTCATTACATTGATTGTATATTAAGAATTCTATGTAAATCATAAGTCATATTTATCCAGCAATTTACATAAGCGTGGTTTACGTATGATTCAGAATAATATTCCTTCCTTCTGCACGCCACATTGATTCAACAATTTATATACACTAAAAATTATTGTAAAACCAATTTACACAGAATTTTCTTCCATGCATATTTCATGAATGATGCTTAATATATGAAATAATTTTGCTTTTATAAAATAATGGTTAAAATAAATGAAAATATATTTACAAATATAGAATATAATACAATATAATATAAATATCTAAAATAATGGTAAAAAATAAATTAAAATAAATTTATTTATTTAAAAAATAAATACATTTGTAAATATATATTTCAAATCAATAAGTTTATCTGATTTTTTAATTTTATTTTTCATTTTTTCATAACAGATTCCTTCTGCCCAACTCATTACTAAAAAATATTTTACAGACAATTTACTCAAAATTCATGTTGCGCGTGTTTCATAAATGAGAATATATATATATATATATTATTTATTATATACTATATATTATAATAAATACATTTTCAAAATACATATAATAAATATTACAATATATATATATATATAGTTTTTTTCTAAAATAGTAGTAAAATAAATGAAAATATACTTGCAAATAAATATTACTAATAAGTATATTATAATATAATACAATTCAGATTTTATTTTTTAATAGATTATTTCTACCAATCTGATTAACAATTTAATAAGAATGATTTCACAAACTATTTGAAATTCTGCTAATTTTTCAAGAATATTTATTTAGGTGTTCTAAAATAATTATTGCTCACTCCTTTTCATCCTAAATGAAATTCCATCGATAAATGAAGTTCAAATTTTGATGTAAATTTCCAATCTGATTAGTGAGCATTATTCTGAGGTGACGTGCCGGTGTCTTCCAGCGTGACCTCTGACCCTCGAGGAGCGAGCGCTGCACATTCCCTCTCGCCCTCCAGCGTGTGTGGGGAAGACCTGCGCGAGAGGAAGAAAGGTTGGAGAGAGTTTCAGAGTGTGCCGCACGCTTCCATTAGATTGTGGCGTTGGCTAATTAGAGAGCGGCGGCGTGATTCACCTTGTTAATTAGAAGGACTCGCACAGCACCGGCCCCGGGGCTCCGAGGGATCCAGAGAACGAGAGGGCTCCTCTTCAACGCCCGCAGTCTCTCCTTCTCTGAAGATCCTTTTGCTTTTTGATTCCAAATGAATAAATCATCCGCACACGACTCTGTTCATCTGCCACCGATGCAAATTACACCTGATCAATAGAAGGTGACGTGGAGGAGGAAGAAAGAGTGAGAGGTTGAGAGGAGAAAGACTGCTTGCCCAAGCACTGGTGACACCAAACATGGAGATTTTCTACTTGGATAAGCAGATTTTTAATGATCTCCTCTTGCTTATTCCCAAACTCCCCTTCAAATAATACCGTGAAGCCCTCGACACTTGTGCTCTCGAAGTTAAGAAGTTAAATGTGTCTTAATTACATTTTAGGTTGCCTTTGGGTTACATTTTTAATAATTAATTTTAATTACATATTATTTTACAGTTTTTTCTTTTTTTATTATTTTTATTTAATTCATTTATTATTTATTTGGGTTAATATTTGTGGATTTCTTACTATATTACTATATTTGTGTCTTTTTTTATTAAATATTAATTTAATGTTTATTATTAATATTATTATTTTAAAGTATTATTTTAATTTATTTAATAGGTTAATATTTGTGGATATCTTACTATATATCTATATTTTTTTTAATTAAATATTAATTTAATATTTATCATTATTATTATTATTTAAAATTATTATTTTAATTTATTTATTATTTAATATGTTAATATTTATGTATTTATTACTACATTTGTGTTTTTTATTAAATATTAATTTTATGTTTTATTATTATTATTATTATTATTATAAATTATAATTTTAATTTATTTATAATTTAATAGGTTAATTTTTGTGGATTTCTTACTATATTTATGTTTTTTATTAAATATTAATTTAATGTTTTTTTATTATTATTATTTAAAATTATAATTTTAATTTATTCATTATTTAATAGGTTAATATTTGTAGATTTCTTATTATATTTGTGTTTTTTATTAAATATTAATTTAATGTTTTTTATTATTATTATTCAAAATTATAAGTTTAATTTTCAATATAATATTATGGAAAAAAATAATAATATTCAATATTTTATATTTTTTTGTTGCTATATTTTTAGAATTATTTTATTTTTTATTTTTTGGCAAAATGTGCAGGACTGTTGTCTGCGAGGAACATGGCCCCCTCAGTGTCCCGGGGCCGGGGACGAGGGCCAGATTTGACCCCTGCTGGTCCTTTATGTTCCAGACTTTAGTGTTAGTGAACCTCAGTGTTGCCCAGTGAAAGACTCCCCAAACCAGCCCGATCCTCCCGTTCCGCTCCGGCGCAGACATCTGTCTGCACGAGTGTGTGTGTGTGTGTGTGTGTGTGTGCGTGCGGCGAGGGCCTGTGGGGGAACAGAAGGTTTAGCAGGGCTGATAGAGATGGGCAGGTTTGGCCGTCATGACAAACTGAGCTTGTGCTTCATGAGAAGTGAAACACACACACATACACACACGTGAGCTGGAGATCTGGATCTGTGTGACCAATACGATCTCACAGTAATTCTTGTGTATTTTACCAGATGGCTAAATTTTCACAACGAGTCATCAGGAAGGACCTCCTCTAACTCCGCCCCTAAAACATGAACGTATGAGAGAATTAGCCATCTAGATTACTGTCAGATTGTGTTGGTGGGACCGATTCAGGATGAAAGGCTAAGTCGATGGATGGATGGATGGATGGATGGATGGATGGATGGATGGATGGATGGATGGATAGAAAGATGGATGGATGGATGGATGGATGAAAAGGTAGATGGATGGATGGATAGATAGATTGATGGATAGATGGATGGATAGATTGATGGATGGGAGATGGATAGAAAGATGGATGGATGGATGGATGGATGGGTGGATGGATGGATGGATGGATGGATGGATAGAAAGATGGATGGAAAGATGGATGGAAAGATGGATGGATGGATAGAAAGATGGATGGATGGACAGAAAGATGGATGGATGGATGGATGGATGGATGGATGGATGGATGGATGGATGGATGGATGGATGAAAAGATAGATGGATGGATAGATTGATGATATATTGATGGATAGATTGATGGATGGGAAATGGATAGAAAGATGGATGGATGGGTGGATGGATGGAAAGATAGATGGACGGATGGATGGATGGATGGATGGATGGATGGATGGATGGATGGATGGATGGATGGATGGATGGATAGATAGATAGATAGATAGATAGATAGATAGATAGATAGATAGATGAAATAAGTAACGTTATGTTATTAAACATCTGTCTTGTGCTCTTGTAGAATATTGTGTGTGTATCTCGGTTTATTATTCTTGTGTGATGATTGTAATTACGACATGCAAAACTTCTGTACGTTTTACTTAACGTTGAGAGCAATTACCACTTCCACAATCGGCCAAAATATGAAAGCTGATTTTTGAAGCCGTGCTGAGAATACAGTATATCAGCAGTTCGCCAGAGTAATAGATGTGAGTGTGAGTGTGAGTGTGTGAGCGCGGGCGCTGTGGTCTGGCTGATCGGCACACAGATGGCACACTGGCACCGCGTTTATCACTCCGCCATCAATCTGAGGCTCGGGCACTGGCTGCAGGCGTGTGTGTGTGTGTGTGTGTGTGTGTGTGCAGACATGCCGGCGCTCCCATCCCGGCCCATCCGGAGTGCGATGGGATTATCTCAGGGGTCAGTGAGGATGTTACAAACCTTGTCTTGTGAGGACTTTTATTATGTCCTGTTTTGTGCCATGTATTTGTAGTCCTGTGTAGTTCTTCCTGTTGATTAGTTCATGATGGTTCCCATGTCTGTCTCGTTTCCCCAGTTCTCAGTTAAGCTTGTTCGTCCCGTGTATTCATAGCCCTTGTGTTTCACTTGTTACCTTGTCAGTTGTACGTGTATCAGTTGCTTTTGTTCCTTTAATAAATAGATAAATAAATAGTTGTTCATTTATCCATTTTTATTTTTGGTTATATTATTATTATTTAAAAAAATACATATTGGACTGGACTTTCTTATTTAGATAGCTTATTTTAATTGTTATTATTATTTTATTCCTCTCTTATGTCCTCCACTTATTGTGTGAGTTATGCTATATTGTATATTCTCCTTCTGCAACCTTTGCCATTATATTTTTAAAACCATAATATCTTCATTAAAACCATCAGTAATATTGACAAACTATATATAATTTGAAAGCTTACAATCTCTAGTTTCCATATTTGGTGACTGATTTTCAAAATAAATTACACAGGAGCCATAATTTATCAATTTGCAGCAAGAATACTTTCATACTCCTAAGGCACGTTCAGACTTTTATTTTGAAATAGCGATGAACATGAAAATCATGAAAGAATGGTATTACCTCAGTTTGTCTTCAAGAGTTCAAAAGATAGCATCCATTCAATTAGTTTAGAAAAAAGGGTCTGTAATTTTTTTAAATATAAAGAAAAAAATAATAAATTTACCGTTTGTCGTGTAATTCAATTTTTGGCTTTGATTTTTCTGCAGTTTTAGAGTAGCCCAGGTTTTGAAAATATATATTTCATATAAAATATGAATAATTTTTTTTTTTTTAATTTTTTTCTATAACTTTTTTTTCTGTTTCACTTTCTTCATTTATTTCTATATCTGCCAAAATGTCTTCTTTAAAACAAGATCAACCGTACGTCTATATTCCAAAAGCATTCTTGAATTGCAACCATTTAAGTTCGAAATGTCCATTTTCATGTTTCAATATTTTAATATTTAATTAAATTAATATAAAATGATCTATTGGGGCATGTTTTGCCGTTTGCGAAGCTCATCGGCCCCTGATCACCCTCCAGTGCATGGATGAGCATTCTGCTAAACATCTGATTTTGTCATAATAGGAGTTTAAAAAATAATTTATTAAAAAAAGTGTTTCTTTTTAGAGGTTTGCTGCCTTCACGTTCCTTTGTGACGCATCATCATCCTCACACACATCTGACCCTCCACCAAAGCAATCTTTTTAACACGCCATTTTGAGAGCAACAACATGGTTCTCTCTGATCTTAACACACACACACACACACACACACACACACACACACACACACACACACAGTCACAGAGCTGACTGCATGAAAGATTGCATTGATTGCCCTCATTCAGTTTAGCAACAAACACACAGTCTCTCTCTCTTTCTCTCTCAACACCAGCGGGCACAGGGCGGTTCACTCCCTCACTGCAGACAGACTGTGACGGCCGTGTGTGTGTGAGGCCATATGTGGCTGTGTGTGTGTGTGTGTGTGAGGCCTCGGGCTCTTACACGTCCTCAGAAAGGCTTCTGTGAGCGAGGCTGCCCCGCAGGAAACCGTGACATTACCTGAGGCGCCACTGGGCCCTCTTACACTTCACAAAGTGAAAAATCACATCAGAGCGTGTGAGCTGACACACACACACACACACACACACACTTATATATATTTGAGAAAAATGTAGAATTTTGAGTTTACATCTTGCAATTAACTTTATTTATTTTATTTCATGGTGTAAGCAAGTTTCCACACTACACACACTAACTACCATTTAAAGGTTTGGAGGTAGAAGAGACTGATGGATGGCTTGATGTTGATTTGAAATTGGCGATCTTTGCAGACAGTGATGTCACTTCCTGAAACAGTTTCTTTAGAGTGATTTTAGCCCAATTTTTGATCCGGTTTTATTGTTTGGCTGTAGAAATCCTTTCCCTTTCCTAGAATCAGCTGCCGGTGTATTAGTAAAAAGCATGACAAGTAGATTGACTTGATTTTGACTCGAATGACCCCTTATGGACTGTTTTGTGTGTGTGTGGGTCCATGAGACGCTAGGATGTGTCATGTGACATTACTAGATGTGCACTTTACAGATTATGATGTGAATTTCCCGCTGGATTGTTTTTGTGTCTGGATTGTTTTTTTTCCCCCAGAATTCACGTCCAGATGTGTCGTCACACACTTGTGTAACGTGATGTTATGTCTGTTTTCAGATGCAGCAACAGGAACTCGCCCAAATGAGACAACGAGACGCCAATCTAACGGCACTCGCCGCCATCGGCCCTCGGAAGAAACGCAAAGTGGACTCGCCAGGAGCCACGACCACAGGCATCGAGGTACAACAGTTAACTCTAATACTCCCATATACACTCAACAAAAGTAGAAACGCAACACTTTTGTCTGTTTTTCATGAGCTGAACTCTTTTTCTATGAACACAAAAGGCCTATTTCGCTCAAATATTGATCACAAATCTGTCTAAATCTGTTAGTGAGCACTTCTCCTTTGCCGTTTATTGAATAGTGTCAGAAACGTTTCGTTTTCCGGTACAAATATCTAAACATTGTTAAATCAAGATACATTTATTGGAGAAGTAAAATGTTACGATGTTAAGTCTTGTTTTCTAAAACAATAATAAATAAAAAAAATCATTAAAACAAGAAATTAATTCTGCCAAATTCAAATTCAATATTTTCTTGATTTTAGCAAAAACTCACTTAGTTTTGAGCGATTTTTTTCAGTAAACAAGACTTGATATTTTATGTAATTTTGTTTCTCACGAGTAAATGTATCTTGATTTAATAATGTTTGGACACTTCTACTGGAAAACAAGACAAAAATATCAAGTAAGAAAAGATTTTTTTTGGGCTGTCAAACGATTAATGGCAATTAATCGCATCCAAAATAAACGTTTGTGTTTACATAATATATGTGGGTGCACTGTGTATCATTATTTTGTATATATATATAAATGCACACACATATATGTATATTTAAGAAAAAATATATATTTATATATTTTATATTAATATTTATATATTATATATAAATATTCTATATTTATATATAAAATATTTATATATAATATAAATTATATATAAATCTATATACAGTATATACATGGAAATATTTCTAAAATATATACAAGCATGTGTGTGTATATATATATATATATATATATATATATATAATTATACAAAGTGCACCCACGTATATTATGTGAACACAAACTTTTATTTTGAACGTGATTAATCGTTTGACAGTCCTATTTTTTTTTTTTTTACAGTAAATTTTTTTAGTTGTTGTTGTTGTATTGACCAGCTTTAGTGTATCTTACACTGATCATGATGCAGTGTGTGTAATTTGATGTGGTGCTCTCGGCTTTAGCGTTCACTTGTTGCATCGTGAGCGAACTTTGCTCTTTTTCCTGAGCAAACATAAACATTTCTCCAGATTCACACACACAGCATTAACTGGGACACACTGCACGCCGGTCCTCTGTGAGTGTGTTGCACCGTTGTTTGGATGCCGCTCCACATATGGCTACCAGCTCTGCTCTGCATTACGCGGGATTACGCCGCGCGCACTATTATATTTCCTCGACATGGTGTTGTACATGAAGTCATTGGGTTTAACGGCATCTGGTGAATGTTTAGCTTTGCTCTTGCCATCAGAAGGCCTGTTCATGTTCCCTCAAGGATTTGAATGTTTGAATACGACAAACCGGAAAAAAAACACTTTGTGAATGTCAGCTGGTGTTTTTAAAAACCCTCTCACTGGCATATGTGTGTGTGTGTGTGTGTGTGACAGAAGATCCTGCAGTGAAAGCAGGGCTAACTAAATAAACGCGTTACTTCTGCTCCATGAACACCATCCTGACCTCTTTCACTTTATCGTAAGCGCTCTGATGTCAAGACGAACCATGAAATGTGTGTACACACACAGATACAGCGCTCATGAGTCGTACTCACACTTCAGTGCTGTTTTACCGCATTAAAGTCGCCTTAATTTGACTATTTTGACACAAAAAAAGACTGTCTAATATCAAATTAAAAACAGATCTCTGCATGCAATTGATCAAATAATTGGTGAAATTAAATCTAGAATAATAGTGCTGTCAAACGATTAATCACGATTAATCGCATCCAAAATAAAAGTTTGTGTTTACGTAATATATGTGGGTGCAATGTGTGTAATTATTTTATATATATATAAATACACACAAATGCTTGTATATATAGAAATATTTCATGTATATACTGTATATAGATTTAAATATAATTTATATTGCATATAAATATAAATAATATTTTTTTTCTTAAATAAACAGGCATGTGTGTGTATTTATATATATATGCAAAATAATTAGACATATATTATGTAGCCACAAACTTTTATTTTGGATGCGATTAATCGCGATTAATCGTTTGACAGGCCTAATTTCATCTTTGTTTTTAATATGGCACATCTAATCGTTGTTGCCGCCAATTAACACACTGCAAATAAATCACAAAAAAATCTGTATTTTTGTCTAAATACATAAACATACTTGGAAAGCAGCATTAATTAATTAATTAGGATATATACTCTAAATATTTATGCATACTATCGTTCAAAAGTTTGAGTCTGGTAAGATTTTGAAAATAAGAGTCTTGTTCTATTTATTTGATCATAAATTCAGTAAAAATAGTGATATATTATTACAATTTAAAATAGCTGTTTTCTATATGAATATATAGTAAAGTGTAATTTATTCCTGTGAATTTTCAGCATCATTACTCCAGTCTTCAGTGTCACATGATCCTTCAGAAATCACTCGAATATGAGGATCTGATGCTCAAGAAACATTTATTTATTTATTATAAATGTTGAAAACAGTTGTGCTGCTTCATAAGTTTGTGTGAACCGTGATCACGCCGGATTCTTTGTTGAATAGAATTAAAATAGAAATCTTTTTTCACATCTTTAATGTCACCTCTGATCAATTGAAGGCATCCTTGCTGAATAAGTTTTAATTTTTAAAAAAAATCTAACTGACCCCATCTTTTGAGTGGTCGCAGCTAAAGGGCATTATGAATATAATAATGACTCAGTGTAGTGATGGTTTTGCTATTCGTCTCGGCTGGTTTGTGTTTAATTGTAGCGTTTTTCCATGGGAATGCCGCCTATCTGACCACCTCTCATGATCACGAAAGAAGAGAAGAGAAGTGCAGGATAGATGGAGGGAGGAATCTTAACTTATTTTCACTTTATTTTCACCTCCCCTCATTTCGGCGTGCCGCCCTGGGGCGTTTTCTCTGCTTTCTCCAGAGCAAAGTGAATGTGACTTTTCTAAGGGGGTCACGGAGTGGCTGCGGGCTACGGCTTCTCTGAGACTCACTCTGGGGTTCGGCAGAGATCTCATCTGCGCGTGAATGTGCCTCGGGCTCCAGCTCAGGGTGAGCTGAACCGCTTCACTCCAGGTCTTCTGATTGTCGCAGTATCCGGTCTGTGTTCTGCGGCGTTCATCCCAAACAAAAAGCTTCCCGGTGTCCGGAAACACCCGACAAACCCAGACGGAGTAATGTCGGAGATGTGGTTTCAAGCAGGGTTATTATAGCAACTAAAACTATGACCTAAAAAAACATTGAAACTGAAATAATACAAAATATTAAACATATTTTATAAAATCTAAACTAATAAAAATGACAAAAGCATGAACTAAAATTTAAATGAAGACAGAAAATTTTGAAATATGAATAAAAACTATAATATTATTTCAATGATAGTAAAATAAGTGGTTTAAAATTGTTTTAAAATTGTTCTGCCCAAAACATTGCTGTTGCTCAGAGATTTACAGGAGAGTTAATGGATTTGTCATTTATGTCTTTTTTAAGTTTGTCTCAGTTGTTTATCTGTAAGTCTGAGGTGATTTCTGGACCCTCATTTGTGCTTATTTCTGTTACTTGTAACATTTTAATGGCTAAAAACCACATAAATGAGTCAATGGATGTCATAATCTTCATTAGTTAACATTAGTTAATGTATTATCTAGCATGAACTAGCAATGAGCAATACATGTGTATAGCAAATACTTAAAGTATTTATTAATATTTGTTAATGCAAACACAGCTGTTCGTTGTTTGTTCATGTGACTTCACAGTGCGTTATGATTTCAAATACAACCTTTGATTTTAGTAACTTAATAGTAAATGTTGAAATTAATATCATGTTTGGCAGGGTGTTTCTAGGGTATTCTGGGTGGTTTCTATGGTGTTGCTAGGTGTTTGGGTGGTTGTCAGGTTGTTTCTAGCATATTCTGTGTAGTTAGGGCATTGTTTGGTGTTTGGGTTGTTGCCAAGGGTGTTTCTATGGTATTCTGGGTGGTTAATAGGGCATTGATAGGAGTTTGCGTAGTTGCTAGGTTGTTTCTATGGTATTCTGAGTGGTTACATGGGTGTTGCCAGGCGTTTGGGTGGTTGCCAGGGTTTTTCTATGGTATTCTGGGTGGTTACTAGGGCGTTGCTAGGTGTTTGTATAGTTGCCAAGCTGTTTCTATGGTATTCTGGATGGTTACTAGGGCGTTGCTAGGTGTTTGTATAGTTGCCAGGGTGTTTCTAGGGTATTCTGGGTGGTTTCTATGGTGTTGCTAGGTGTTTGGGTGGTTGTCAGGTTGTTTCTAGTATATTCTGTGTAGTTGTTAGGGCATTGTTAGGTGTTTGGGTGGTTGCCAGGGTGTTTCTAGGCTATTCTGGGTGGTTACTTGGGTGTTGCTAGGTGTTTGGGTGGTTGCCAGGGTTTTTCTATGGTATTCTGGGTGGTTACTAGGGCGTTGCTAGGTGTTAGCATAGTTGCCTGGCTGTTTCTATGGTATTCTGGGTGGTTTCTTGGGTGTTGCTATGTGTGTTGCTAATATTAACTAAGATTAATAAATGCTGTAGAAGTATTGTTAATTCTTAGTGCATGTTAAATAAAGTAGGTAACTATGTTAATTAATGAACCTTACTCTGAGATTTTTGATTAGACTCCAAATCTGACATTATGGGGTCTTTTATGATAGCTTGATGATGGTATTTTTTGTCGTTCTTGAAGTGTGTTCGCTGCAATATTCTTCATAACTTAGGTTACTGACGTGAGGATTTCTTCACTTTTGGGTGAAGTGCTCCTTTACAGAGATCTTATTTATGATGTTTCTGTCCTGTGTGTTACCCTGAAACGGCCCGTCAGAGCGTGTGTGTGACTGAAATCAGGTAACGCTGGTGGCGGGGCGACTGTGTGTGTTTCTTCCTCCTCCTTCACCCCTCCTCTCGTCTGGCCAGGCCTCAGATCGCCGCAGGGCTGAACCTGATAGCCCATGTTGAGCGTAAAGTCTGTCTTCATCCTGAGCCGGAGAGAGCAAACAAAGAGGCCTTACAGTGCTCCGAGGGATAGATTAGAGAGAGCGAGACAGGGGCCCCTAACTGGCCCTCGCTCGGGGTCATTGTTCAGGCAGGAGCCACAGTAACAAACTCTTTCCTTTCGCTCTCGGCACACACACAAGCTTTTGAAGTTCAGCACAATGATGCTGTGTGGGACGGAACAAAAAAAAGGACATGTAAATGAGAGTGAGTGAGTGAGTGAGTGAGTGAGTGAGTGATTGAGTGTGTGAGGTTAAATTCACAGTTGCAGGAAATGAGCCACCAACAATATGACATGCAGGTGATGTAATTTCCTTGACGAAATGTAGCATGTGTTTCACTTTGACCTGTTTTTGTAAGTCCAAAATGGGTCTGTGAAAGGTTTTGTAGTTGATTACCGTTAAATGTGTGTTAGTGTCAACGCTGTTTGCTTTCACACCATCACTGATATCACACAAGCTTTCAGACTCACTGAGTCACTAGTCGTCTGGAGGGATTTCTGAATGTCATTCAGTAGATGAGAGTAAAACCATAGTTTTTAAAATTTCTAATGAAAATGTAAGTGTTGCTTATGGTGCAAAACTTGCTGTCATTATGCTTGGGTGTTTGAGATGTTGCCAGGGCTTTCCTAGGGATTTTTTTTTCTAAGATGTTTGGCAGGGTGTTTCTAGGGTATTCTGGGGGGTTTCTATAGTGTCGCTAGGTGTTTGGGTGGTTGTCAGGTTGTTTCTAGTATAATCTGTGTAGTTGTTAGGACATTGTTAGGTATTTGGGTGGTTGCAAGGGTGTTTCTAGGGTATTCTGGGTGGTTAATAGGGCATTATTAGGAGTTTGCGTAGTTGCCAGCGTGTTTCTAGGGTATTCTGGGTGGTTACTTGGTTGTTGCTAGGTGTTTGGGTGGTTGCCAGGGTGTTTCTGTGGTATTCTGGGTGGTTACTTGGGTGTTGCTAGGTGTTTGGGTGGTTGCTAGGGTGTTTCTATGGTATTCTGGGTGGTTGCTAGGGCATTGCAAGGAGTTTGCATAGTTGCCAGGGTTTTTCCTATGGTATTCTGGGTGGTTACTAGGGTGTTGCGAGGTGTTTGCATAGTTGCCAGGCTGTTTCTATGGTATTCTGGGTGGTTATTTGGGTGTTGCTATGTGTTTAGGTGGTTGCCGTGGTGTTTCTAGGGTATTCGGGGTGTTGACTAGGAAATTGCTAGGTGGTTACATAGTTGCCAGGGTGTTTCTTTTGGTATTCTGGGTGGTTACTTGGGTGTTGCTATGTGTTTGGGTGGTTGCCAGGATGTTTCTAGGGTATTCTGTGTGTTTTCTAGGGCATTGCTAGGTGTTTGTATAGTTGCCAGGGTGTTTCTTTTGGTATTCTGGGTGGTTACTTGGGTGTTGCTATGTGTTTGGGTGGTTGCCAGGGTGTTTCTAGGGTATTCTGTGTGTTTTCTAGGGCATTGCTAGGTGTTTGTATAGTTGCCAGGGTGTTTCTAGGGTATTTTTTGGTCACTCTGGCTTTGCTAGATGTTCGTGTGGTTGCCCAAGGTATTTTATGGTATTCTGGCTTGGTTACTAGGGCATTGCTAAGTGTTTGCATAGTTGCCATGGTATTTCTATGGTATTCAGGGTGGTTACTTGGGTGTTGCTAGGTTTTAATTAAGGTGTTTAGGTGGTTGTCAAACGGTTGTCCAGCACGTGTAAATGGTGCATCTGGTCACTCAGTAAAATAACAGCTCAGCTCACCTCACCTCACCTCATCAACACAAATTATTTGAGGAAGCATTCACATTCATGAATCACCAACACTAATGATGATTGTGAAGTGATTATGAAGTGATTTGAAAGCGCAAACTCTCATATGAGTAATAGTGATGCTCGACTTAGCAAACACATTATTGATGTGTATTAAAACGAATCACTGTAGTGGCTGACAGGAAAAGAGCAAAACAGGGAAGATCGAGTCGGCTTTTTCATTTAAATGTGCCACCTTTTTTATTTTAGGGTTGTAGATCAGAACAAGGTAGAAGTAGGAAAAGACCGAGAGCAAAAGAGAGAGAGAGAGTAAGAGAGGGGGAAAGCACAGGGAAAACTGATGCCCTTTCCTCCAGCTAAATTAACAGGAATCACGTGGAAAACAATCCGAGCCGGGAATGAAAGGGGGGTGGAACCATTAAAATGCGCCCGGGGCGATGGACTGCGCCCAGTATCACTAAAAATGCTCTCACTACAGATGTGCAGGCAGGCTTACAGGCAAACTCTGCTCTTGTTCTATAGCTACAATTAAAATCAACCTCCCTGCCAAAAAATTGGATGGTAGAAAGAGAGAAAAGCAGACATGAACATCAAAGACAGATTGAAATGTGTAGTCAGTAATAAGAATGGTCTCCAAGCCCCGCGGTTCTCCACGGTCCTCTTGTTAATGAGAATTTTTGACCTCTGGTTTGTAAGTTAAACTTGTAATCTTGGTTAATGAAGTAAATCAATCCCAACTTGGAGTGAGCAGCCTTTCCTTCCATCCAGCCAGCCTTTCTGTGGATCCTCGCCTCCTTTCGCTCGTCTTTTTCTTCTCCTCCCATCTTTCCCAGCCTGAGTAAATGCGGGCAGATCTTTCAGCCAGACAAACAGGAAGGCCACGGGTGTGTTGTCTCTCTCTCTCTCTCTCTCTCTCTCTCTCTCTCTCTCTCTCTCTCTCTCTCTCTCTCTCGCTCTCTCTCTCTCTGTCTGTGTGTGTGTGTGACGTCTGCTTGGCGAGGCGTTTCATTTTGTAGCATAGTTAAAAGGGCTGGTGGAGGGACACAGTGACAAGAACCAGAGTCTGTGTTTGACCCCTGCATTTATTCAGTATGCTGTGCTTTTTACCGAGTTCTTGTTCACATTTTACTTTTTAACACATTTCAGTTCACCAAAAATTTCGATACAAGATCTTGACCAAAAATGTATGCACATCTTGATGCACATAAATGTTGTGATAAATGCTGGCCATTGCCAGTGTGTTTCTAGGGTATTCTGTGTGGTTTCTAGGGCATTTCTAGGTGTTTGAATAGTTGCCAGGGTGTTTCTATGGTATTTTGGGTGGTTTCTATGGTGTTTCTAGGTGTTTGGGTGGTTGCAAGGGTGTTTCTATGGTAGTCTGGGTGGTTACTTGAGTGTTGCTAGGTGTTTGCATAGTTGCCAGGGTGTTTCTATGGTAGTCTGGGTGGTTACTTGGGCGTTGCTAGGTGTTTGGGACATTGCCAGGGTGTTTCTATGGTATTCTGGGTGGTTACTTGGGTGTTGCTAGGTGTTTGGGACATTGCCAGGGTGTTTCTATGGTATTCTGGGTGGTTACTTGGGTGTTGCTAGGTGTTTGGGACATTGCCAGGGTGTTTCTATGGTATTCTGGGTGGTTACTTGGGCGTTGCTAGGTGTTTGGGACGTTGGCAGGGTGTTTCTATGGTATTCTGGGTGGTTACTTGGCCGTTGCTAGGTGTACGGGACATTGCCAGGGTGTTTTATCTGGTATTCCATGTGGTTACTTGGGCGTTGCTAGGTATTTGGGACGTTGCCAGGGTGTTTCTATGGTATTCTGTGTGGTTACTTGAGTGTTGCTAGGTGTTTGGGACATTGCCTGGGTGTTTCTATGGTATTCTGGGTAGTTACTTGGGCGTTGCTAGGTGTTTGGGACGTTGCCAGGGTGTTTCTACGGTATTCTGGGTGGTTACTTGGCCATTGCTAGGTGTTTGGGACATTGCCAGAGTGTTTTAAATGGTATTCCAGGTGGTTACTTGGGCATTGCTTGATATTTGGGATGTTGCCAGGGTGTTTCTATGGTATTCTGTGTGGTTACTTGAGTGTTGCTAGGTGTTTGGGACATTGCCTGGGTGTTTCTATGGTATTCTGGGTAGTTACTTGGGCGTTGCTAGGTGTTTGGGACGTTGCCAGGGTGTTTCTACGGTATTCTGGGTGGTTACTTGGCCATTGCTAGGTGTACGGGACATTGCCAGAGTGTTTTAAATGGTATTCCAGGTGGTTACTTGGGCATTGCTTGATATTTGGGATGTTGCCAGGGTGTTTCTATGGTATTCTGGGTGGTTACTAGGGCAAAAACTGATGCAACTCTTGGAAAATTAAAGCTTTAATTTTATTTTCATCAAGAGGTGCATCAGTTTTTGGTCAAAAACTTGTATTGATAATTTAATTCTCCTCCAGCACATCTCAAAGTCTTTCAATGAATTTAAGGTCTGGACTCAAATGAGCCAATCATGTGTGAAAACAATTCTTCGTTCTTTCACAATCTGAGCCTGATGAATCTGGAAAGTGTCCTCCTGGAATATGGCCACGATCTGTCTTCCTACATGGTTGTTTAAGAAATGAAAAGCTACACACTCCATCAATCAGGGTTAGAAGAACTGTTGCCAAACATACAGAAACATAATAATCACTGCAATAATCATCCAATCATTGACTCTTAAGCATTTGAATATTTAAATCCAAACTGCGACTTTTGTTGGCCGGCATTATAACTGTACATATTGTGGTAAAAAGCAGAACATGCGAGTTTGACATTTGCCATCTTGTTTTTAGAGAAAGTGAACAAATGCATAGCTTCCCTCTAAATGAAAACCAGACAAATTCACAATGAGAGATGCCGTGGCTGATCCCACCTCGTGATTCACGTCTGACATGTTTGTTCTCATCTGTCTGCAAATGTTTGCTAGGCTTTTGCAAACAACAGTACAATTACAATTTCACGCACAGCGACGACAGATAATGCTTGTGGATTTTTTAACTCGACGGTGATTCCAGTAACCAGAAGAAGATGGTAATACACACATGTGCGTTTTAGATCCGTTTGAGGTCAATGATCTGAGACTCTGTAAAGTATCGTCTGTTCGTTGGTTTTCCACACACACACACACACACACACACTGACCTGCGCGGACACGCACACGCCTGTCAGACCAGGTCACACACAACGTCTTTACATGACTCATTTCATTCGGATGTGTTTTTCTTTATTATTTTTAAGTGCATGAGTTTGTTCCTGTCGGCGGCACCACACCCACCCGATCCATGTGAAGCCAACAGCATCAAATAAACAATATTCAGGAATAATCACACCAAATCAAAAACATCATTCACTGACGTTACTGTGTTTCAGCTTTCCAAACCCTCCGTCCGACTCACATATTCCACTGTTTTTGTGTACATATTTTCATGCATGCTCACAAAGCGGAAGATTCCCCGTCCGTTTCTGTTTCTCGGCTGCTTTGGTCTGAAGGTTCGGCTCTGTTAAGAACACCTCACATCCGTGTAAAACGCCCTCAGTGGTTTTCCGGAGCCCAAGAGGGAGAGAGATGAAGGCACTATACATCACAGAGGAAAGGGCCGTTTAGTGCCGCGGTTTTCCCTATGGTCCTGTAGAGCGCTGGGGCGACTGGCCTTCGGAAAGCTCGGGACAATAATGCTCTGTATCCGCCTGGAGAACCGCCAGTTCGAATGGGTCAGCCACATTATACTTAATAATAAATTGGCATTTTTGTATAGTATGCCAAGACGGAAAAGCATGCAACAGGGAGCATACACTCTAAAAAAAGAAGCTGGGTTGTTTTAACCCAATTTTGGGTCAAATACTCTCTAAAAATTGTTGGGTTGTATTAACCCAACTTTGGGTCAAATATGGACAAACCCAGCCATTGGAATACATTTTTTTAATTTAATTTTTAACCCAAAGTTTGGGTTTGTCCATATTTGACCCAAAGTTGGGTTAAAACAACCCAGATTTTTTTAGAGTGTATGGACAAACATTGGGTTACATATTTAATTTAAAAATGTAATCCAGCGGCTGGGTTTGTCCATATTTTCCACAAAGTTGGGTTGAAACAACTGCAGCATTTTTTAGAGTGTTTTCTTTTTACAAACACTGGAGATGCTTTTGCCATTATTATACTGCTTTTTTTATTTTTTATTTTTATTTTGAATAGTAAATCAATCAACTCAATTATCATTCATGCATGAATATATTTATCAGAATTTTGAGTCATGCAAATATCACACTTAATATAATTGACATAATTTATATTATATATAAATATAAATATTTTATATATAAATAAGATTTGAAGTATATAAATAAGACATGCATGTGTGTGTATTTATATTAGGGCTGTCAAACGATTAATCGTGATTAATCGCATCCAAAATAAAAGTTTGTGTTTACATAATATATGTGTGTGTAGTGTGTATAATTATTTTGTATATATAAATACACACACATGCATGTATATATTTAAGAAAATCTGAAAGTATATACTTTATATATATTTATACATAATTAATATTATGTATAAATATAAATATTTGATATATTAAGAACACATTTTTCTTAGATATATACATGCATGTGTGTCTATTTATATATATACAAAATAATTATACACACTACGCCCACATATATTATGTAAACACAAACTTTTATTTTGGATGCGATTAATCACGATTAATCGTTTGACAGCCCTAATTTATATATATACAAAATAATTATACACAGTGCACCCACATATATTATGTAAATACAAACTTTTATTTTGGATGCGATTAATCGCGATTAATCATTTGACAACTATATATATATATATATGCATAAGCACAAATCTGAACTAATATTCAAGCCTGCAAAACTGTGATTCTCCATATTGCTTCTAGTGAAACTTTGCACTAAAAAAGTGGTTAAATATACAGTTTTGACAACAAAGTTGAGCCTGAGGGGAAGTACAGATACTCATCTTAAAGAAATTAATTACCTCCCTTGTTAATCTAGATATAATTAAGTTTCTGAAGAATGAATTTCACTGCAGTTTTGCCATGGAGACGCCACGGCACCAAAGCCAAATCTAGAACTGGTCAGGGATGATGGGATATCCTTCTGATACATTCCCACGGCCCGTCCCACGCTTGTCTGGGAATACATCATCCATACTGCTATGAATCAGAGATTACATTAACACTTCACCCCCAGATCTGAAGAAAACCTTTGCTTTATTATAGAGGTATGAATGGTGTTGTCCATGTCACCTATGTCTTTCTTTATGGATTCAAATTTGGCTTATACTGCACAGATGTGTCCAATCAGATGCTCTTGAATTTATTGGCTTTTATATCTAAAAAAATATTCACAAGCTCTTTCAATAGGAAATACACTGTTCAAAAGTTTAGTGTCAGTGGATTTTTTTAAATGTTTTTGAAAGAAGTCTCTTATGCTCATCAAAACTGCATTTATTTAATCAGAAAATACAGTAAAAACAGTGAAATATTATTACTATTTAATCTAACAGTTTTCTATTTGAATATATAGTAAAGTGTAATTTATTCCTGTGATCAAAGCTGAATTTTCAGCATCATTACTGCAATCTTCAGTGTCACATGATTCTTCAGAAATCATACATTTTAGAGATCTTTTTAAAATCTAATGTTACATTATAAAAGTCCTCACTGTCTCTTTCGATCAATTTAATACACCTTAAATAATAAAAGTATACATTTAAAAAAAATCAGAGTAATCCTAAACTTTCGAACAGCAGTGCATACACTGTAAAAAATATTGTTGGTTTAACTTAAAAAATTAAGTAACCTGGTTGCCTTAAAATTTGAAATGGAAAAATTGAGTTAATACAATGAAGGACATTGATTTAATCATCAGAAACTCAAAATATTATGTTATATGAACTACAAAAATTATTCAAGTTGATTTGACAAAAGAAAAAATGTTGTGATTACAAATAATGAAAATAATTTTTTACAGTGCCAGGAAAGAAAACTATTTTTTTTAAAATTTGCAATTAATTCTTTTTCACTCTCACATTATTTTCATAACTCTTATTCTGTAATGCAAAATACTATATATACAAAATTTAAATGGTAAAGTATTCATAAATTGTGATAGTATTTGTACTTCCAACAAAAATCTGATTTAAATAAAACATTTAATTAGTCATTTTTAACTGTAATAAATGTATTTTCTTGTAATGTGTTTTATTTAGTGGTGACGTTTGCTCGCCCTGAACACCAGCGCTGTGCGTCTGTTTCCGTCGTGTTTGACGCTGGTTGTTTGTACGGTGCACTAGAGGCCATTGAGTCATTTGAAGCGAATATGACTGGAATCTGAATCCAGTCGGGCTTAACTCACCCCGGGATCTACTTCCCATCATCCTTCGGAAATGTACTTAGAGTCGGCGCTCTCTCGCTCCTGTGAAATTAGCCGCGGTCTCGTTGAGCTCTGCTACGTTTGTGACATTACTGCAAAACATTTGTGTGTTGCTCTCTATTAAAGAATGTTGTTTCGCTTTGATTTTATTATTTGTGTCAGCCACGTTCTGCTGGTGGAAAGGTTGATGCCCGGGGACACGAGCAAGTGAAAATGCTGGAATGATCTTTCATTAAAGGCTGCCAGTGGAAGAGGAAATCTTAGATGGAAAGAGACGTGAAAATGTATGGCGTTAACACACACCAAACTGCGTCTGATTCACGTTTCTTGTCTAGTCAAAAACACTTGTATCAGTATTTTGAGTGGCCAAGTTGAATTGATTTTCATAATCAAACTGGGGAAATGAGTTACCGTATCCAAATTCAGTTTCACCTTTACACCTTTTCCCAGAAAATCATCATCACATAGCCTGTTTATTTTTGGCTAGAGCTCAGAGCCGACGTGGCGATTCTGGAAGTGACTTTTAATTTGTCGGGCCTTCGGTCGCTGCGTTAGGGGAAGGCTTGATTAAAAAGAGGAGCACCATATTGTTTGCAGATGGAGGCGCTTCAGGAGGAGTTGTAATTGAATTTCTGCATGGAGATGACAGGCCAAACTCAGCACCTGTCTGGCACCCTCGACCGGAGAGGAGAACACGTTCCCAAATCCCGCTTTGGAATTCTTCTGAAACATTTTCTGCGAACGGAATGGAACTTTGACTATCACTCATGTTCCGTGACCTCATCGACTGTAATGCGGGTCAAATGGGCATTTGAAACGACTCGCACTAAAATAATTTGTTTTCCAGTGCAAATATCATTCTTAAATCCAGATTCATTGGCTTGGGAAGCAAAATGACTTTTGTTGTTTACTGAAGAAGTAATAGGCTATCAAAATAAAATGAGTTTATGCTTAAAACAAGATCTGCTCAGTGGGGTCTGAAAAACTCAGATTGTTATTATAATGCCACAGACACATATTTATCTTGTTTTAAGAAAAAACTCACTTTATTTTTATGCAATTTGGTTCAGAAAAGACTTGATGACTTTTTCCTTGATGACTTTAAATGGATCTTGATTTAGGAATGTTTATACATTTGTCGAGAACACATTCCGAAATTCCGCTTTTGAATTCTTCTGAAACATTTTCTGAGAATGGAATGGAACTTTGACCATCACTCATGGAAATTTCAAAGGAATCGCCCCAAAATTATTACTTTTTCTTGTTTTTCAGTACAAATATCATTCTTAAATCCAGATTCATTGGCTTGGGAAGCAAAATGACTACTGAAGAAATAATAGGCTATCAAAATAAAGTGAGTTTATGCTTAAAACAAGATCTGCCAGTGGGGTCCGAAAAACTCAGATTGTTATAAAGCAAATATTTATCTTGTTTTAACCTTCAAATGGTCTTCGTTTACACTTCTGGGCTTCGGGGTCTATACAACCCCAACAATTGATTGAGTAATTTTACAAAAAATATACATTTTTAATCATACAAATAATATATATATATATTTTGGTGTACTTCTCATCTTATTCATTAATGCTGTGTTTTTGGTGATATAAAGTACTTTTGTATCCATATACCACACAATTCCTTATCTACACCATTAGCTTTAGCATTAGCATTTGAAATATTATTTTTTTATGATACATTGCATTTATGCTCTAGTACTAGGCCTTCATTTTTGTATAAAAAATTTCAGATTTATGCCAGATTTTTCTTTTTTTTGACACATGAAGAAAAATTATTTTATAAATAAATAAATTTAAATTTATTTTATAAATAAATAAAATAATAAATAAAATTATAAATAAAATACATTTTATAAATATATAAATTATATTTATTTATTTTTTGACACATTTCCCATTCATTTCAATGTGGGGTCATATTGACCCCGAAGACCAGAAGTGTAAACATTTTTTTTACATATCTTCAGAACAACCGTTTTAAGCCCAGTTTTTGTGTGTGGGTGTATAGATAGATAGATAATGTATGAAAGTCCCAAAATCTTATCCCACTGAGATGAAGGGAACCTTTTTTTATTATTATTAAGTAAAAGTCGACCCCATGACCCGATTGAGGGCTACGCAAAAACTCACTTTATTTTGATGCATTTATTTTTCTTCTCCAGAAAAGACTTGCCATCTTATGCCACAAATACAAGTATCTTTATTTAATACGGTTTATATTTCCGTACCGATTCTGAATTGTGAATGAGAAAGCATGTTTTGCAGTGATGGTTAGTTCGAGTTTTGCCCGGCTCTGTGTAATTAGGTCAGTCGTTTAGTGCATTAATGAGGGTTAATTGCGCGGCGCCTGATCTGTGCTCTCGCCACACATGAGCTGGGTTTCCACATCCCTCCTCCAGTATAAATGTCCATTCATTCGCTCCTTTTCCTGTTTAAACCAGCACCAGTGATCCGCTTCCTAGCGTGTGATATGTTTTTAATAAAACACACTCGACGCGTCCAGCCAAATTCGCCTCTGAAAGTAGCAACTAAAACAACAAATCTCCCGTAATCTCCTGCAGTGTTCGAGCACGCTGTGTTTTGATGCGACGTGTTTCGGGTGGAAAAACATGGCGCTGCTAAAATTAGCCGAAGAGAAGGCTGGAGTGAATAAACAAGCCGATCCATTAGCGTGGACGGGTTATTGGCTTATTTCGCCTGTTCCGAGGGCAGCCCATTAAAAGTGGTAATGTGTGCCCGCAGCTCTGCCCGAGGGACCCGGAGGAGGCCAGGGAGGAACATTTCACATGCATCAGGCGCCTGAATTAAATAGACCAATGTTCCCTAAAAAGACTGAAGTACATCTCTTTCTGATGTGCGTCTCGGGCAAAAAAAAAAAAAATTCATTGATCTTGGAATGTCCCTTGGCAATTATAAAATATTAAATCCAAGTCACACTTTTTGGCTCAGCTTAATTCCTCCTCTCTCCATCTCTCGCTCGCTCTCCCGCTGTTCATTCCTTCCTCCATTTGATCAGTTTTTAAAAAGTTTGCAATGTTTTCTAATGGAAAGAATCCCAGTAGTGCCGACCCGATTAATATGTTTTTTTTTTATCAGTTTTGGCAACGGATGTCACAAAAGGTTGTGTGTGAGACGCTAAACATCACTGTCGCGAGGTCTTCCCGCGTCCTCTGAGACGTCTGTGGCTAATTGGCCAGATAATTAAATTTAACCGTGATCTTAATAAATATATTCAGCCTGCTGTTTGACGGGCCGCACAGTTCATTAGAGCCGGTGTGTGTGTTTGTGATTCGGGTAATTAAGATTTCGAATCGATCACTGAATGCATAATCCGTGTGTTTCCTCGTATTCGCATGCTAAGAGCCGTTTACCTCACGGCCTGATGAGGGATTTTATTTAGAGAGACTAATTAACTCTCACGTTCCCAATGTTTTCCTTTTCTTTTGGCTAAACAATACGTCATTTTGACTCGTGCAAAATGAACTTGGGTTGTGCATCGAAAGGTTTTGTAAATACATTTATGGTGTAATTAATATGTATGTGAACATGTTAAATGTGTTTGGCTTGTTCACAAATGTTGATGTGAATCTACAAATGAATAAGCATGTCAGATTGCTTGTTTTTGTTTCTCTCTCTGTGTGTGTGTGTGTGTGTGTGTCGCTGACTGAAACCTGCAGATGGTAATTCTAAAGCGTGATCCACCATCAAACAAACATTCAGACGCTCTTATTTTCCGCACCGAACTTCTCTTTTCTACATCTGTCATATTGCTGTGTGAAGAACCCAGACATGTATTTTTTAACAATCCATAAATTATGTATTCTGAGCCGTAATGAACACCGTTGAGTGATGCTCTCTGTGATCTCGCTCTGAAGAGGATCTGATATTTCCTTCACACTGTTCATTACGTGTTCAGGTCGGTGTGTGTGTGTGTGAATGCGTCTAAATGTGCACGGATATTTTTGCATGATACTGTTAAGATTAAGAATATAAGGCCAATATTATAATCTATACTATTTTTAGTATAATCTAAAAACATTAGTCTTATAGGCTATACGTGTTTTAAATCTGTAGTGTTGCCACTTAAAACAGAATTACAGGTATAATCCTGGTTTTCGAACAGGTTTCCAGGCCACTCCCCCTGTCTGCTATTGGTCAGTGAGGAAGATAGCCACGCCCCCAGACCATATTGTGTTACTGTAATGCTCACACAAGCTTTTTTACAGTGTGTGTTCTTCACTGATAAAACGATTTTGTGGTGAAGTAAATACTACAGAAAAAACAATGTAAAAAAAGTTAGTTCAGGCAAGAATTGAAAAAAAAATAACTTGTACTCAATTCAATCGTGTAGAAATGAAAGCGTAAATATCAATATTATAAAATTAGGTAAAATGACCCAACTTTTCTGATACTGGTTTTTCCCATCATGCACTGGGCCATGAATAATTAATGAGGTTTATTTTTCACTCTTTTCCATATGTATTTACACGACTTTATCATTGCTTTTGTCGTTAGGATTAGTAATTTGCCATTTTGTGACATTTGGAGTTCATTTTCTACTTAAAATGACGCATTCGAACACAAAAATGATCTAATGCATGAAATGATTCAAATCAAATATGAAGATGTGATGACACACACTATAAGTATTTATTACTTAAACATTTGTGAGTAAATCATATACTTAAAAATTGCGGTCTAATTCAATGTTAAATTGCGGTCTAATTCAATGTTAAAATGACTCAATTTCTTATATTACTTTCACTTAACTTGGTTAAGTACAGTTTACTTAATTCTATGTGTGAAATTTACTCAAAAAATATCAGTGCAAAAACTTGCCTTAAAAAATTAAGTAAATTTTACTCTTTGTTTTATAGGAAAGTAGTTATACATCAACACAAAAAAGACACCTCTTTGGATGGATAACATAATGCATTTCAGTAGTAAGTTATAGATGCATCTCTTTAAATGCCAATAATCAATTATGCATTCTTAAATAGCGCTTAAAATGCTTTTGTTTCTAAAATGTTTCAATTTTTGCATTAATTTTAGTTAGTTAGTGCTGCCATATGGCAATGAAATATCTAGTGCATAAATAAACTATTTGGTAACAGTATCATGCACTCCTGGTCTACATGTCATCACACATATGCTCATAATTACGTGGCATTGATTGTGTTTGAACACACCTACATGATTGACAGGTCTCTTATGGGTGGTCTGGCACAAAAAGCTTGTGTGTATCCGAACCGATTTATTGCTTTTCTCTCTGGGCACAAAATCGTGCTTTATTCGTGAACTTTGTGTTTTATTGCATGCAGCAAAATAATCGGAGGTTTTATTATCTGTCTAAACTCCTATTGTATGCATATATTCGTGCATTAGTTCTTTCTCAGTGTGTGTGTTTGTGTTGTGAAGCTGTTTGGATATTAGACGAAGCTTTAGGTGTTTTCCCACGATGCCGCTGGGCTTCCCCCGCCCAAAGTCCCGCCTCAGGTACAGGAAGACTTCAGCACTTCCTCCTGCAAACTTGTGCAATTATCACTGCAAGTGTAGATTTAAAGCGAGTCAATATGTAGATAAGGTTTGCACATACACACAAAGGAAGTGGGATTTGGTGTGTAAAGCGATGCAGGTGCGAGGCGTCCCCGCCGGCCTTCTGTGAGCTCACTGATGAAACCGGCTTCGTTTTCAGCACTTAACACATCTACTGATATGATTGTGTTCTGAATCACGATTTTGCAACTTTTATATTGTAAATGAAACAATCTAAAGATGTTGAGGACTTCAGTTGTCATGCATCACTTTGATTGCCACATGCACTGCCACAAAAAGATGACTTTGATGTTTTAGTTGCGTAGATATGCTACCAGTCAAAAGTTTTATTTTTTTGTGTGGAAATAAGTCTCTTCTGCTCACCAAGGCTGCATTTATTTGATCAGAAATAGAGTAAAAACTGTGAAATATTACATTTTAAAATGCTGTTTTGTATGTGAATATAATTTATATTCAGCATCATTACTCCAGTCTTCAGTGTCACATGATCCTTCAGAAATCACTCTAATATGATGACATTTCTTCTTGTTATCAATGTTAAATCTTCATATTTTTGTGGAAACCATCAGACATTTTTTTTCAGGATACTTTGATGAATAGAAAGTTCAAAAGCATTTATCTGAAGTAGAATCTTTTGATCAATTTAATGCATCTTTGCTAAAAAAAAAACTAGTTTCTTTTTTTACCTTACTTTCGAATGGTAGTGACATTAATAATAATCATCAGATCATCAGATCATCATTTCTGAATGATCATGTGACACTGAAGACTGGAGTAAAGATGCTGAAAATACAGCTATGATCACAGGAATAAATTACACTTTACTATATATTCACATAGAAAACACTTATGTTAAATAGTAATAATATTTAACTGTTTTTACTGTATTTTCTGAGCATAAAAGACTTCTTTAAAAAAAATCACATGAAAAAAATGACTTAAAAACTTAACAATATTTTTTGACCAAATAAATGTAGCTTTGGTGAGCAGAAGAGACTTATTTCCACACAAAAAAAAAATAAAATAAAATAAAACTTTTGACTGGTAGTATATATCTACGCAACTAAAATATCATGTGACACTGAAGACTGGAGTAAAGATGCTGAAAATACAGCTTTGATCACAGGAATAAATTACACTTTACTGTATATTCACATAGAAAACACTTATATTAAATAGTAATAATATTTCACTGTTTTTACTGTATTTTTTGATTAAATAAATGCAGTTTGATGAGCATAAGAGACTTCTTTCCAAAAAAATCACATGAAAAAATGACTTAAAAACTTAACAATATTTTTTGACCAAATAAATGCAGCTTTGGTGAGCAGAAGAGACTTATTTCCACACAAAAAAAATAAAATAAAATAAAACTTTTGACTGGTAGTATATATCTACGCAACTAAAATATGTGACACTGAAGACTGGAGTAAAGATGCTGAAAATACAGCTTTGATCACAGGAATAAATTACACTTTACTATATATTCACATAGAAAACACTTATATTAAATAGTAATAATATTTCACTATTTTTACTGTATTTTCTGATTAAATAAATGCAGTTTTGATGAGCATAAGAGACTTCTTTCAAAAAAATCACACGAAAAAAACGACTTAAAAACTTAACAATATTTTTTGATCAAATAAATGCAGCTTTGGTGAACACGAAAAACTTCTTTTAAAAACATACCTAATGTGTTTAAAATAGTTTGTGATTGTGACTAAATGGGGTTCATTTCCCTTCAGTCATTCTGCTAAATGAATAAATGCATCTGTGAAATCTTCAGTGTGCAGCGAACGGACTCAGATGATTTACACATTAAACGTCTGACCTGCGCTGAACACGGCGGCGTCTATAGAGTTGGGAAACATTGAAGCGACTCGTATGAAACGGCCTTAAGAGTCTTTGTTCTTTTCTGGGACACAATCACATTAAACACGACTGTTATCGCATCAACAAAAGTTTGAGAAGTCGACGACCTAACGGGATCTGTCCCGGCAGGGCAAGCGGTTTGACTCTTCTGAAGCGTTTTAAAATGTTCATGAGCTCTCCGTGCTGTGTGTGCATACGTTATTCATTCGGAGTGAGATGTTTTGTGTGACATGTTTGACAGCTCTGTGCGTTTCGTCGTCTTGATGTCTCGCCACATCAGCGTTAAAGGAAAGTTTTGATTCTCCGGGTCCCCCGCATTCACGCTCAAAAATAACTCTTCTGTGCAGCGCCTTCCCGTAACGACCCTATTAGAGATTGTTTTCCTTCTGTCAGGTCACCCTTGTTGGAGGTTCTTGGGTTAAGATGTTTTTCTGCCAGTTTCACAAAGACATCAAAAAGTGTTTGGGAACCTCCGTCGCTCTTTCAACTCGCCACAAAGGCTCGCGTTGTTATCTTTAGCTCCTCCTCCGATTTGGCAAGCGCGGATTAAACTTTAAAACGACTCCCCACCACGGCGTTTAACACGAGGACGGCAAAACCAACAAGGCCTCATTAGTGGGATCAGCGTTTAGACTTGATACTCATTACGCCGACGTCCCGAACGAACTCTAATTGGGTTCGTTTTACATGTGAAACGCTTTCAATTTTTAATGTGCCACTTTTTAAAGTTGCCAAAGAGGTCTTCTTTTAATGGGCTGTGAGTTTTTGTGCGTCGAGTCAGAGGAGATCGGGGTCAACGCCATGGAAAACGCCGTGATTGGCTCACACGTGTTCGGGTCGTGTTCCCCTGTTTATCTTCACGCAACTCCGTCGGCCGAGCGGTTCTGCTCAAAAGAGTTTGTTTCCAGAAACCCGCTCTGTTTATAGGAATAAATAGTCACGTTACAGCCGGCTCTGAGAGAAACTTTCTGATCTCCCCCCCCTGAACGAACTTGCAGTTAATTATAGTTCCTGCTCAATTTCACTGTGTTCCCCTTAAAACTTGTGTTTGCTAGGAAAATAAAGACTGCTAATTAGCCCTTTTGTTCAGTTGTTGCTCTCAGGCTCTGAAAAGCGAGGGACGGGGAAGTTTCCTAGCGAGGAAAGTTTGTTTGCCAGGGAAGTTTGGGGGCGATGACCCCTTCGGAGATGCGCTCGGGGAAGCGCTTTCATCCCGAGCCGTAACCTGTGGACGCTCCGACTCAAGGCGATCGCAACTGCAGCTTTGTCTACTAATTAGAAAATTCCTGACCTCCAGCGAGATGTTTTAATTATGTGTTGTGTCAACGAGTTTGCAGATTTAATCCACACTCTCGAGTGGGTGTGCAGACGAACCGGCACATCTCTCTCTCTCCTGTCCGTCGCACATGACCTCGTGGCCGTTCTTCATCGCCATGTTTGTTTTCGCTCGCTTAAGTAGCCAAACGAGATGCCGTTTATGTGGGTGTGAAGCGAGACGGTGCGACAGAGCTTCTCTGTGTCTGTGAGTCAGGAGAGGAAGGTAGGAAAGGGTTAAGGAGCGAGTGAGAGGCGATGCTGAGAGCGGCTGCTGAAGAACATAGCCGTGTTCGTGCGAAGGCAAGTCATTTCCCGAAACACTGCAGACACTGCGCCTCGGGCGCTCTGAAACCTTTGGAGACCAAAATGGCTTGCAGGAGTTAGAAGTAATAAGGTGTTTTTTTTTTTTTTTCGCCTTCTTTCTCCTTGACTGAAATCCTGCAGTTGCTATGCATCGCCATGGCCGTGTTTTTCCTTGTGTTTTATGTCAGGCATTAAAATGCTTACCAGCCCGCCATTTTTTGAGATTTGTTGCTCTTTAGTTGGGCTGCGAATTGCAGTTGTTTGTTTTGAATGTAATTCTGCCATTTTTCATCAAGATCAGACGAGCTCGACTCTCTCTCTCTCTCTCTCTCTCTTTTCCTGTATTTACACTGCATATAAAACACAGCAGCAAATATGAGGTGGCTTGCTCTATGATATTGTTTAACAAAATGCACATCCGGCCTGGACCATGAGAATAATATTGTGGCTCTCTGACTTTAGTACCTTAGTATTACCTGGGCTTATTTTATGCAATTTGAAATGCTCCTGAAGTAGGGTGAATTGCTCTAATGTGGGACATTTTTTGCACTTCAGACTTCATATTGCGATGTGGAACCAAAACATTAAATAGACGCCCAATACCATTTTAAAACCCCCAGCATGTGTACTAATCAAATCAAAAGAGAGAATTCAGATAACCCATTCATAAGATAAATTATAGACATATTAGTGCTCTTATTGCAAGTTGTCGGAGACAATCTGCAGCTTCCTAATGTGGGACACTGATTTTAAAAAAAAATTAAAAAGTTAAGTATCAATTTATAGTCTCTTAATTAATATGAGCTCATAAAAGCTGCATTAATTATACATTTATTGGTGACACTTTATTTTAAGGTGTCTTTGTATGTAATGTCTAACAATAACAATGTGTAACAATATTTTATATTTAATATATATATATATATATATATATATATATATATATATATATATATATATATATATATGTATATATGTATATTAGGGCTGTCAAACGACTAATCGCGATTAATCACATCCAAAATAAAAGTTTGTGTTTACATAATATACGTGGGTGCACTGTGTATAATTATTTTGTATATATATAAATGCACACACATGCATGTATATTTAGAAAAAAAATATTATTTATATATAAAATATTTATATTTATATATATAATATAAATTATGTATAAATCTATATACAGAATATACATGAAAATATTTCTTAAATATATACAAGCATGTGTGTGTATTTATATATATAAAATAATTATACATAGTGCACCCACATATTTTATGTAAACACAAACTTTTATTTTGGATGCAATTAATCGCGATTAATCATTTGACAGCCTTAATATATATATATATATATATATATATATATATATTTAATATATATTATTTTTTTCTATGATCAGATATTTACCTTGGTACCACAGTACTATTTTCCAAGCAAGTGAAGGACCTCAAAAAACGTCCCGAGTCGTTTACATAAAGATCTACAGGCTTTCATAGACAAGTCAGGAAAGCTCTTGTTTTTTAACGTTTCAAAACAAGCTTGGCAATAGAAAAGCACGAAAAATCGTACATAAAGCCCCTTTAATATGAGATCACAAAAGCTGCATGCTTACCAATTATATTTATTTTAATAATAGTTACATTTTTATTTAATAAAAAAGGGCGACACACTCACACATACCACACCATAGCACTATTTTCTAAGCATTTGAAAGACCCCAATTTGAATTTTTATAGTTTACCGCATTGACTATTGTATGAGTTTCAGCAAAAGCAAACTGAACATCATAAAGGTGTGTGTTTGAACAGCTCTCTCAAGCTTCCCTGACCCTTTGATTAGCAGAAAGCCGAAAAACAAAGCCGTCTTCATCCTTTTCTCCTGCCTTTGTTACTCTTGGCCGCCGTGGCGCGGTTCAAAGCGAGGGCTCCACGTATAATCCGCGCAATATACATCTGTGAATTATTATTGTAATTCTTTATACGTTTATTGGAGCTGAATAAACTCCACATCAAATACATCACTCGGGCGATGTCGAAAACGCCTCGGGCTAATCACTCAACATCTGCTAACTCTTTCAAAATGTCCTCATCGGCCTTTTCTCCTGGCAAAGGAGGAGGAGAGGAAAAGTGAGGGAGTTTCTGGTCTTAATTAATGGCCGTTGCCGGTGTGTGTATCGAGACGGTTCGGGCCCCGCGGCGAGGCTGGTGGGTCGCTCTAATGCTACATGGAGGCAGACATGTGGGAAAGCTTTGGCTCTTGGCTCGGCCTCAGTCGCTCTGGCATGATGGGAAAGCCTCTCTCACACACTCCTGATGACAGTGAGAGCGGGAGAGTGCTGAAGTCCTAATGGAAAAGCACAAGTTGTCTTGTCTGAAGTCATTCTGAAGCCATGAATCACGGTGTGTTTGTCTACTCATTCCCACTTATGAAAGTTTGGTTGGATACATGCCTACACTCCAAAAAATGTTGGGTTGTTTCAACCCAAATTGGGGTCAAATATGGACAAACCCAAATGGTGGGTTAAAAATATATATCTTAATAATCCCAGGTATAAAAATATATCTTAAAAATCCCAGCACTGTTTAGAGTGTAGGTCACTTTCACCCCAAAATGAGACATAATTTATATAAATAAGATATATTTTTAGTTGTTTTAACCCAAATTTGGGTCAAACATGGACAAACCCAAATGTTGGGTTAAAAATGTAATAAAAAATGTACCGTTCAAGTTGGGTTCAAATTTTTAAATGACATTTTTTTAACCCATCATTTGGGTTTGTCCATGTTTGACCCAAATTTGGGTTCAAACAACTAAAAATATATCTTATTTATTTAAAATATGTCTCATTTTGGGGTGAAAAGTAACTCTCTAAACAGTGCTGGGATTTTTAAGATGTTAGAGATATTTTTACATAAAGAATTTTCACTAGGGGTGTATTAAACAACCCATCATTTTTAGAGTGTATTCATTTACACACACAATATAACACCAAATTTTGCATTTTTAATCAACAGTACATTTTTTGTTAACCTGTCTTGGAGTATCGCAATAATATCGTGTCGTGAGTTCAGTATCGTGATATGTATCGAATCGTGACTTGAGAGTATCGCTACACCACTAATTTTCACACATCACTCTAAAAATGTTGGGTTGTTTCAACCCACTTTTGGGTCAAATATGGACAAACCCAGCTGTTGGGTTAAATGTATAAATTGCATTTTTTAATCCAACAATTGGGTTTGACCCAAAATTGGGTTAAAATAACCCAACATTTTTCAGAGTGATGAATTGGCATCTTGACCCAAAAATGAATGCACCGCTTAATGTAAATAACATCACAACATTTAAGAGATCTTGTATATATATATATACGGCATTTCCATCTATCGCTTCATATTTATCTGCTTTCTCTTGGTGTGTTTGCTGAGATAGCAGTATTGGTAATGTGTGTGTGTGTGTGTGTGTGTGTGTGTATTTCTGGCAAAGTGGACCATTAACCTGTAGCCCTGAGGTGAAACCGCAGCCAAGTCCAATATTGGCTCCAGCATCAAGGGCTCTTGCTTCCCGCCACTCAGAAACACTCAGGAAGACGCTGATCAGCAGAAACTCAAAGATGGACTCGATGCAAATTCAACCTTCAGCCTTCAGAGAGTTTGAGACGGCATGAGCGCAAAACATACATTATTAACCTACAGTAATGTAGCGTGGGCTAATCTGGCCCTGTTCAGTCTGTGAGGGCGTTACAAAGAAAAGAACCAACCTGTTATCGGCTGGGTTTGATCTCGGCTCTCGAATCGATATTCTCTGTAAACTGGAGAGGAAAATGGAAACAGAAATGGTTCACAATCAGAACTGAGAGCTGAGACGGCCAAACGTTTGTTGTCCGATGTTCTACAGGAGGTTAGAAAGTCAATAGTTCACAGACAGACAAAACCTGAAACTCTGCCAGCCTTTTTAACTTTTAATTGACTTGATTAAATGTCTTTGGATTATTATAAGATGTAATATTGAGTTCCTTTGCCTTAGACTTATTTCAAATAAACATAACTTAGGCAGTTATGCTATGAGGCCAACTATATACATACAGTATATTATGAGATTTAAGGATTTCATTTATTTGTTTAGAAATACATTACGTTACATACAATACATACCTTACGATGTAACTGTTGTAAGATGTCATACAGAAGCTCTCAATAGATTAATATCAAATTATTAATCCATCCATCTATTCATTCATCTATTCATCCATCCATCCATCCATTCATCCATCTATCCATATATTCTTCCATCCATCCATCCATCCATCCATCTATTTATCCATCCATCCATCCATCCATCCATCCATCCATCCATCCATCCATCCATCCATCCATCCATTTATCCATCCATCCATCCATTTATCCATCCATCCATCCATCCATCCATCCATCCATCCATCCATCCATCCATCCATCCATCCATCCATCCATCCATTTATCCATCCATCCATCCATCCATCCATCCATCCATCCATCCATCCATCCATCCATCCATCCATCCATCCATCTATCCATCCATCCATCCATCCATCCATCCATCCATCCATCCATCCATCCATCCATCCATCCATCCATCCATCCATCCATCCATCCATCCTTCTATCTATCCATCCATCCATCCATCCATCCATCCATCCATCCATCCATCCATCCATCCATCCATCCATCCATCCATCCATCCATCCATCCATCCATCCATCCATCCATCCATCCATCCATCCATCCATCCATTTCATTTTTGTTTTCTTTTCATTTTTCTTTAATGTTGTGTTATCATATGAATAATGGACTTTTTTCTTCTTTTGACACATTTGATTTTTAGCACGATTTTGAGGCCATACTGAATTTGAATGCCAAAAAAATCATTTGGTTCTTGATTTTTTTTTTTAAATTCTAGATCATTATGAGCCAAAGTCATACTCAGACTGAAGTTTCATGACTCTGATCACACGCATATTGTCTAAATGAGGTCTGATTCACTCATTGCTGGTGACTGTCACCTCACATGTTCCCGTGCTCTGATGGTGTGAAGACACATATATGTGTGTGTGTGTGTGTGTTGGTGCTGCTGGCAGATTGTCATCATCAGTGTGTTGTTGAGAAGGCTGGCAGGCACGTCTCCGGGCTCGTCTCTCTCTCTCTGCTCCAAACACGTGCGTTCAGTCAGAAATGGTCTGAAAAGATGTATGGAGGTATCCGTGTGCTAGCTGTCGGATGGATATGTCATATGACATTACGCCCGCGAGGAGCTCTGCGCTGATAAAATGACAGATGCTGTTTTGTGCCTCACGGATTTTGCCTTCCCACAATCTTTTCTTCTCCGCTTCCTTCAGCTCCACATTGACCTTTGCCAAATTCACCACTGATTCGACTATCCAAAAAGTCAATTATCAGACAATTCGGAGTGTTTCGCTCCCCGGAGAAAGCCTCTGAATCAGCTGAGTGTGTGTGTTTGTGTTGATGTGCTGGTTAGCGTGAGGTTACGAGATGCACGGATCTCCATGGAAACAGACATCAACAGGGCTGTGTTTGGGTTATTGGCGTTGGCTGTAGGATTCGTACAGTGGGAGGAAAGATGTGGAGAAGTGACCTTTCTGCCTGCGTTTGGATCACTTACTCTGCCTCGATGTGGCCCTGCGGGCTCTGGAGCCAATCTGGGATCCGGAGGCCAAACGCAGAGACTGAAGCGCATCGTGTAGAAATCACTCAAACTGCACACTTTCAGGAGGCACAACTGCATTTCAATGCACACGCCAATCCTGTAAATAAGCGTACTGGATGCCAGTGTCTTAATGTTCAGTAATATTATATAACTGAATAATGGCACTATTATCTTCTGTAGAGCTGCTTTACAGCTGAAATTTAATATGTTTCATTATTGATGAACTTTGCGACTCTGACATTCAGTTACTGAACTGAATTGAGCTGAAAATGATGTTATTGAGATTGGTAATGAACTTTGCAACATCTGCGCTGTTACTGAACTGACTTGAGTTGAATACATTTGATTCATAATTCACTGTTCAATAAGTGTTGATGTTACAGTTCATCAGTTATGGAACAAACTTGAATCAGCAATAAAGAAGCTCTAAGACAATAGTGGCATTATTCAGAACAAGTGTTGATTCAGTTAAGTTCAATAATAGTGCAGTTTATCAAATTATGAGAAGTTTAATTCAGCTATAAGCAGCTCTATAGAGGACAGTTGTGTTAATTCAGTTCAATAACTGTGTCAATGTTGCAGCTCATCAATTATGAATTTAATATAATACTCCTGTAAAGCAGATCTACAGAAGGCAATAGTGTCATCGTTTGAGTTGAATAAATCTGTTTCATAATTTATGAACTGCAACATCGACATTGAACTGACTAAATTTGTTTAATAACTAATGAACTTTGGAACATTTACAGTTATTCAGTATTTTTGTGATTGTTGTGGGCAAAAATCCTTTATTATGTGGCCCGTTTTCTTTAAAAATGCGACTAAAAATGGACTATGCAGGATATTTATGCAATTTTATGCAAAGAAATTGCAGAAACTTGTAAAAACTGCCGGAACTTGCAAAAACTGCGGGAACTTGCAAAAATTGTGGGAACTTATAAAAGTTGTGGGAACTTGCAAAAATTGAGGGAACTTGCAAAAACTGCGGGAACTTGCAAAAATTGAGGGAACTTGCAAAAACTGCGGGAACTTGCAAAAATTGCAGAAACTTGGAAATATTGCGGGAACTTGCAAAAACTACGGGAACTTGCAAAAACTGAGGGAACTTGAAAAAATTGCAGGAACTTGCAAAAATTTGGGGAACTTGCAAAAATTGCAGGAACTTAAAAACGGGAACTTGCAAAAATTGCAGGAACTTAAAAACGGGAACTTGCAAAAATTGCAGGAACTTGCAAAAACTGCGGGAACTTGCAAAAACGGCGGGAACTTGCAAAAACTGTGGGAACTTGCAAAAATTCTGGGAACTTGTGGGAACTTGCAAAAATTGCAGGAACTTGCAAAAATTGCGGGAACTTGCAAAAACTGCGGGAACTTGCAAAAACGGCGGGAACTTGCAAAAACTGCGGGAACTTGCAAAAACTGCGGGAACTTGCAAAAACTGTGGGAACTTGCAAAAATTGTGGTAACTTGCAAAAATTGTGGGAACTAGCAAAAATTGCGGCATCTTGCAAAAACTACGGAAACTTGCAAAAGTTGCAGGAACTTATAAAAATTGCGGGAACTTGCAAAAATTGCAGGAATTTGCAAAAACTCCATGAACTTATAAAAACTGCATGAACGTATAAAAACTGCGGGAACTTACAAAAACTGCTAGGATATATGTGACTTTTTGCAACGAAATGCAAGGATTATGAAAACATGCGAGCCCTGCATATTTTGCACGGAAATCTGCAATTTATGCGGCGAAAGTGCTGTGTATTTGAAAAAATATACCAGAATAAATATGCGAACTTAGGCTGATTATGCACTAAATCATGCCATCGCATAATCAAGTTTTTCTGGGGGGACTGTGATTGGACTGAATTGAGATTTACAACACCAACACTGAGCTGAATAACGCACTATTGTCTTCTGTAGAGCTGCATTATAGTTGAATATGTATGTTTCACGTTGCATGTTTTTCTTCCTTTGTCTCTTCCTCGAACTGTTTTCTTTCTGTCAAACACATGCACACGTGAATATTCAGCACACAAACATAAACGCCAGAGGCCCGTCAGCGTGTCCAGGTAGATGGATGCGTTTGATTGGTCCAGGCTATGATTGGCATTAATTGCCATGGCAGAAGGCATGCCTGGCTTTCACATGAGGTCAACTCTGATTGGCCTGATGAGTCCAGATCTTGCTTCTGGAGGTCTTGAGGCCTGAGGGTGTCCCGAGCGCTGCCTGTCCTAAATTCACCCCACCTCAGCACACTCCACCCGTCAGATCCGCTGACGGCTCGCCGGAGACGAGACACAAGCGGCCACCATGCGCTCGCTGGCGTATGCAGGACTTCTGTTCCCGTCAGATGGTTTCCATTAAGGGCTCCGTGTGATTTGTGTTTACCGAGAGCAATCAGTCTAATTGTGCGACGTCTGCTGGAGAGAAAGACTTCGTTTCCGGTCTAGTTTCGAGTGGTCTTTTGAATTTTCTCCCATCTGATATTTTTCTGTTATTCATGAAAGACAGAGGTCTGACTCAGCTGTGTAAGAATCCCTTTGTTTATTTGACTTCTCCTTCAGTTTATGCTTGAAAGCAGCAGATGAGCAGGACGTCTTGTGAGACGAGAGCGCAAGGATAAACCCGTTCGATTTAAACTGAGTATCTCAGTGTAATCCACTGGTTTTGAAGTTTAAGAAAAACTTTTTTTTTATCATAAAAAAATCATAAAAATTGATCATAAAGAAATCATATATATGTATATATATATATATTAAGGCTGTCAAATGATTAATCACGGTTAATCACATTCAAAATAAAAGTTTTTGTTTACATGATATATGTGAGTGCATTGTGTATAATTATTTTGTATGTATATAAATACACACATGTGCATGTATATTTAAGAAAAAAATATTATTTATATATAAAATATTTTTATTTATATTTAATAGAAATTATATATAAATATATATAGAGTATATACATGGAAATATTTCTTAAATATATATATGCGTGTGTATTTATATATATAAAATAATTATACACAGTGTACCCACATATATCATGTAAACAAAAACTTTTATTTTGGATGCGATTAATCATGATTAATCATTTGACAGCCCTAATATATATATATATGTATATATATATATATATATGAAATTGTCATGCAGTACGTTATTTTATTTGCTATGTAGTATGTTTTGTCAAAATAATGAATCATTAACTTTGAAATATGTATGATAAAATGTAAATGGCCTACTTTAAAAATAGTACTTTATATGGAAAAAGACATTTTTTTCCAGATATTTCCAACTCTAACTTTGAACTAATTCTGCACTCTTTGACTTTCATTTATATTTTGATTATATATATATATATATATATATATATATATATATAAAATATGTAAATATGTATGTATGTTGTCCTTTCAACTTTTTTCTTGTCTGACTCACCTGAATGAAAGGCTCATTATTATGCGTGTCTTTGTCTCTCTCAGGTGAGAATCAACTAATTATTCATGATGAGGGCTGGCCTGCTCACGCCCATTCGCATATTGCCTTGGCAAACAAAAAATGTTTTCCACAATATAACCCAATTTTATGTGAAAGATTAGACAGGATGATTTTTCAGATCATTGTGAAGATCCATTACAACATCCATTAGTCAAAAGTTTTGTGGACGCATATTTTGTATGCGTTTCAGAAACTTTCATTTTTAGTTTTTTCAATAACCACGCATAAACAATATTCTCTCAAAAATACAAACATACGTGTTGCTCACATATTATGGTAGCCCTGTTTGTGCTAAATATAGTGTAATTTCACCTGTGCCATTAATATGTTTATAAGCAGCTGAAAAAAACACAAATGTCAGTGCATGTCAATGACCCAAAATGCACCTTGGTCCTCAGGGGGTTAATACGAGATCTGTGTCATGTTCTCCTCAGGTGTCGGGGAGTTCGGCGGGTTCTCCGGCCGGATCGTCGGCCTCCTCCGGCTCGTCACGACAGTATTCCCGACAGAGAATCACACGTGTCAATCTCAGGGACTTCATCTTCTACATGGAGCAGGAGCGAGAGACCAGCAGATCTCTCCTTCTGTATCGAGCTCTCCTGAAGTAGTGAACACTAACTGACCTCTGCACACTACAGACCAACACTTCCTTCTCAGCCCAGCGACGTGCCTTCAGCCCCATCAGTGTCCGCGACCTCGTGATCTCAGCGTTGCTTTTCATACGAAAAGGTTCGGGAAAAAAGAGAAACAACTAAGATGTGCTTCACGTTTCCTGTTTTCTCCTCAACTTTATTAGGTCAATTGTATTTATGATAGTGAATTTTAATGTGGCTTTGAGCCGAGGAGCGTTTGTTTGTTTGTTTGTTCGGTTTTTGTGTATGAATGAATCTGACACTGCAAATATCATCCCTCTCTTTATCAGTAATTTCATTTTGTTTTGCCAGAAATAAAAATATTCTAAAAACAAAATGTTTAGGCGAAAAACAAAAGTAGTCTTGAAGTTGTTAGCAAGTTGTTGAACACAACATTAAAAATGGAGGCTCGTCTTTTCTTCCCTGTTGTGAGGAACACATGTGGGCGGGGCTTGATTTTGTCTGTGGGGAATTGATTGGATGGTTGTGGTTTGCTATTGGTGGATCTGATGTGAATGACAGGTAGCCCCGCCCACATCATCAGACGTCGCTAATTTTGATTCGAGAATGCACATGATTTTAAAACAATAATGATGTGCACTGATAAGTAATTTATCATTTATACTACATTATTCCATAATAAAATACGAATCGTCAATTTTGATTTGATATTGACTTTAAAGCGTCACTTTTTCAGCTTCACTACATTTCGTTTGGTCATGCTTAGAACAACGTCATATTTCATGCATTTTTGCACATTTGTTTGTGTAAAACGAGGAAAATCCTGATGAAGGGGGTGTTTTTTTGCAGTGCTGATGTCATTCTGCTGTATATTCAACACAGAGCGCTTACAGCGAACGATCTTTGAGACCAAACGCCTTGAAGTGATCAGTGTACTTTTCTGTAAAAGAAATTTTGTTCTCTAAACCTTATGCAGACGTTCCCATACATCATCATCATCGGTGTGCAACCACATGGCAAACAATTATTTACTTAGCATTTATGTCTTGTTTTCCAGTACAAATATCTAAAAACATCACAAATCAAGATAAATTTACTTTGAAAGAAATTTAATTTACTTTTTTTTTTTTTTCTCAGAAAACAACACTTAATGTCATAAAAATGAGGTGATTTTATGTCGAAAACAAGAACTAATATCTGCCAGTGGTGTTAGAAAAATAATCCAGTTTTTCCTTTTGAATTAAGTTCATTTTTCAGACCTCATTGGCAGATATTAGTTGTTGTTTCAAGCATAAACACATTTTGATAAATTTTTCAGGACGTCTTCAGTCATTCTGCTCCTCCAGTAAATGCATCTTAATGTGAGAATGTTTAGATATATTGTAGCCTACTAGAAAACAAGTCAGAAACACTGAGGAGGAATCTATTTGCAGCACAATCACAGTATTAAACAGCCCATAAAAAGCGACTAATTTATCAGTGAGACTTTAATGTAAATAGACTTCATGATAAATATTGTTTTTAAAAGCTTGTATAAATGACGTCCACATGATTTTTCAGCAACAAAAATAACGCTTTAAACTCAAGTCTGTATTGAGGAATGAGGTTCCTCCTGAATCCCGATCATGATGCTTCTGTCTGTCGGAGTGTGTGACTGTAATGTGTGTCCGTGAGGAGAATCCCAGACCAGGCTATAGCAATACCAACACGCAAACACACGTCTGACCTCTGTGATGTGAGGGTTTCTCAATCAAACACGATAGTGAACAACACTGTTTCTCATCTCGTCAATCATTCCATCTTAAAGGGATAGTTCACCCCAAAGTGTAAACTCTGTCAGTAACTCTCCCTCATGTTGTTCAACCCCGTAACACTTTGTTCATCTTCCGAACACAAATTAAGATATTTTTGATTAAATCTGAGAGCTGGATCACTCCTCCATAGACTTCTAAGGGAGTAAAACTTGCCGGCTCAGAAAGTTAGTAAAGGCATTGTTAAAATAGTCCAAGTGACTTAATATTAAGTTTATCAAGCGATGATAGTAATACCTTTTGTGCGCAAGAAACAAACAAAAATAATGACTTTATTCAACTATTAATTTCCTTCTCTGTGGGCCTTGAGATAGTTCACTTAGTGTAACAGCGCATCGCTTCTGTGATGTACGTCACACACATCACACACATGACCAGCTTCGGCCAATAGTGAGCCTACATCTGTCGGCCAATAGTGAGCCTACGTCTGTAGTCTGTCGGCCAATAGTGAGCCTACGTCTGTCGGCCAATAGTGAGCCTACGTCTGTAGGCCAATAGTGAGCCTACGTGTGTCGACCAGTAGTGAGCCTAAGTGTATCAGCCAATAGTGAGTCTACGTGTGTCGGCCAATAGTGAGCCTACGTGTGTCGGCCAATAGTGAGCCTACGTGTGTCGGCCAATAGTGAGCCTACGTCTGTCGGCCAATAGTGAGTCTATGTGCGTCGACCAATAGTGAGCCTACGTCTGTCGGCCAATAGTGAGTCTACATGTGTCGGCCAATAGTGAGCCTAAGTGTGCCGGCCAATAGTGAGCCTACGTCTGTCGGCCAATAGTGAGCTTACGTGTGTCGACCAATAGTGAGCCAACGTCTGTTGTCTGTCGGCCAATAGTGAGCCTACGTGTTTCGGCCAATAGTGAGCCTATGTGTGTCGGCCAATAGTGAGTCTACGTGTGTCGGCCAATAGTGAGCCTACGTGTGTCGGCCAATAGTGAGCCTACGTCTGTCGGACAATAGTAAATCTATGTGGGTCGGCCAATAGTGAGTCTACGTGTGTCGGCCAATAGTGAGTCTATGTGTGTCGGCCAATAGTGAGCCTACGTGTGTCGGCCAATAGTGAGTCAACGTGTGTCGGCCAATAGTGAGCCTATGTGTGTCGGCCAATAGTGAGTCTACATGTGTCGGCCAATAGTGGGCCTACTTTTGTTGGCCAATAGTGAGCCTACGTCTGTCGGACAATAGTGAGCCTACGTGTGTCGGCCAATAGTAAATCTATGTGTATCGGCCAATAGTAAATCTATGTGTGTCGGCCAATAGTGAGTCTACGTGTGTCGGCCAATAGTGAGTCTATGTGTGTCGGCCAATAGTGAGTCTACGTGTGTCGGCCAATAGTGAGTCTACGTGTGTCGGCCAATAGTGAGTCTATGTGTGTCGGCCAATAGTGAGCCTACGTCTGTCGGCCAATAGTGAGCCTACGTCTGTCGGACAATAGTGAGCCTACGTGTGTCGGCCAATAGTGGGCCTACTTTTGTCGGCCAATAGTGGGCCTACGTGTGTCGGCAAATAGTGAGCCTACGTGTGTCGGCCAATAGTGAGCCTACGTGTGTCGACCAATAGTGAGCCTACGTGTGTCGGCCAATAGTGAGCCTACGTGTGTCGGCCAATAGTGAGCCTACGTGTGTCGACCAATAGTGAGCCTACGTGTGTCGACCAATAGTGAGCCTACGTGTGTCGGCCAATAGTGAGCCTACGTGTGTCGGCCAATAGTGAGCCTACGTGTGTCGACCAATAGTGAGCCTACGTGTGTCGGCCAATAGTGAGCCTAAGTGTGTCGGCCAATAGTGAGCCTACGTATGTCGGCCAATAGTGGGCCTACTTTTGTCGGCCAATAGTGGGCCTACGTGTGTCGGCAAATAGTGAGCCTACGTGTGTCGGCCAATAGTGAGCCTACGTGTGTCGGCCAATAGTGAGCCTACGTGTGTCGACCAATAGTGATCCTACGTGTGTCGGCCAATAGTGAGCCTACGTGTGTCGGCCAATAGTGAGCCTACGTGTGTCGACCAATAGTGAGCCTACGTGTGTCGGCCAATAGTGAGCCTATGTGTGTCGGCCAATAGTGAGCCTACATGTGTCGGCCAATAGTGAGCCTACGTGTGTCGGCCAATAGTGAGCCTATGTGTGTCGGCCAATATTGAGTCTAAGTGTGTCGGCCAATAGTGAGCTTACGTGTGTCGGCCAATAGTGAGCCTACGTGTGTCGGCCAATAGTGAGTCTAAGTGTGTCGGCCAATAGTGAGTCTATGTGTGTCGGCCAATAGTGAGCCTACGTGTGTTGGCCAATAGTGAGCCTACGTGTGTCGGCCAATAGTGAGCCTACGTGTGTCGACCAATAGTGAGCCTACGTGTGTCGGCCAATAGTGAGCCTAAGTGTGTCGGCCAATAGTGAGCCTACGTATGTCGGCCAATAGTGGGCCTACTTTTGTCGGCCAATAGTGGGCCTACGTGTGTCGGCCAATAGTGAGTCTAAGTGTGTCGGCCAATAGTGAGTCTATGTGTGTCGGCCAATAGTGAGCCTACGTGTGTTGGCCAATAGTGAGCCTACGTGTGTCGGGCAAATGTGAGCCTACATGTGACGTACAACCCAGAAGCGCTGCGCTGAACGAAAGACAAATGAACGAAAGTCTTATATGGTTGAACAACACGAAGGAGAGTAATTACTGACAGTTGAACTATCCTTTAAAGCAGCACTACATTATGAAGACAAACACTTTTCCTTTGGACTGACGTGCACTGATGAATCATTACAATAAGACCAGGAGCATGTATTATGAAAGTGTTAGCGCTTCATTTTGATTTCATGTTTTCAATTTTGTCGTGTGAAACTGGATTTCACTGCCGATTCTCCTGTTTAGTGTGTTTAATCTCTCATTTTCACGGCAAAAACATGATTTTCTCACTCAGTTTTTTATCTTGTTTTCCAGTTCAATATCTAAACATTCTTACATCAAGATAAGCTTGAGAAGCAAAATGACTGAAAATATTACGTGTTATTTATACTGAACGAAATGTATTAGCGCCAGCACACAACATTAAAGTGTATTATTTATTTATTTATTTATTTATTTTTATTATTATTATTATTATTTTTTTTTTTCTTTTCATTTTTTGGGGGGATAATTTTCACAAGTTTCACGGGCCCCAGAACATGTTGTTTTATGACTGAACATACAATATATCAAAAACCTCTGCTTTTAAAGAAAGAACTTGTTATAATTTAAAGAAAAAATAAACATTTCATCCTATAGCTTCATGGGTTCTTTTTTTTCTCAATGTATCACTCGTGTTAGTAATGTGTTGAATAACGTTAACTAATGAGACGTTAACTTTTTAAAAATAGCTTTTCAGAAAACAATACTTAATATCTTCAGCCATTTTGCTTTTAAAAAGTAAGTGTATCTTGATTCAAGCAAGTTTAGATATTTGTACTGGATAACGAGACAGAAATGCATGCATTTGTTCTGCATTTCATTTCAGTGTGCCTGATTAATATTATTTTGAGTTATTGATGTCAGATGTTATGATGAAGAACACGAGTCCTGTAAGCATTAGGTTTGTGAGGGTTCGCCGTACATGATGTCAGGAGAGGTCAAGCTCTATGACCTCTCTTCTTCTGGACCCTCTCGCTCTTCTATGCATCATGAACCCTGTCACAGTGTGTGTGTGTGTGTGTGTGTGTGAGTGAGTGTGTGAAACTGAACAAGGTTTTACTTTCATTCGTTTTTATGTCTTCAGTGTTTCCAGCCGAAACTCGAAAAGGGAAACTTGGTTTTGTACCTATTTATATTTTATCATTCGCAATACGATTCATTCCCCGACAGTCCGATGCGAATCAAGCACAAATGTATTTGTTGGGTCGTTTAAAACGAATTTATTAATCTCCTGATTTCTGTTTTCTGCTGGAGGCTCTTTCTATGACTTATGCTTTGTAGCCAAAATATTATTAGATCTCTCTTCATATTGTATTATGTGCACAGCTGGAATTTAATGTTTTGATCCATGGATGATTTGTATATATTGTTTACAAGACCTTGTGTTTATTAGAACTATCTTATTTTTGGTAAATTCTGTACATATCCTGAAATATTTCTGTTTGTGTGAACATACTTCTGTATTTGTACCTATTTTGTAAAGGAATAAATAAGCTGTTTACTAAACTTAAAAATGTTGTTTAAATGTGTGTGGTTTACCTTTTCATAACTTTTATGATTTAAACGCTATACGCTTTGTCGATTTTTGAGAAGATTGGAGAAATTTTGAGTTTCTCTGATCTTCTTGAAACTCTGGATTCTGATAGAGGGCCACAAGACTTCAACCAGCGCGCAAAAATGGAGGCTCTAGACCCTTCCAGAGCTGAGATATCGAAACTCAAAATTTCGACCAGAAAAAAAAAGCGACAGTGTTACTCCTTACGTTTTTTATTTTTCGGGCGAAAAATTAAGTTTCCCCAATCTTCTCAAAACTCTGGATTATGATAGAGGGCCAAGAGACTTAGACCTGAGTGCAAAAATGGAGGCTCTAGACCCTTCCAGAGCTGAGATATCGAAACTCAAAATTTCGACCAGAAAAAAAAACGACAGCGTTACCCCTTACGTTTTTTTTTTTTTTTTGGTGTGGGGGGGGGGGGGGGGGGGGGCAAAAAATTAAGTATCCCCAATCTTCTCAAAACTCTGGATTCTGATAGAGGGCCATGAGACTTAGACCTGAGTGCAAAAATGGAGGCTCTAGACCCTTCCAGAGCTGAGATATAGAAACTCAAAATTTCGACCCGAAAAAAAAAACGACAGTGTTACCCCTTACGTTTTTTTTTTTTGGTCCAAAAAAAAAAATTCTCCAATCTTCTTGAAACTCTGGATTCTGGTAGAGGGCCATGAGACTTAGACCTGAGTGCAAAAATGGTGGCTCTAGACCCTTCCAGAGCTGAGATATAGAAACTCAAAATTTCGACCCTAAAAAAAAAACGACAGTGTTACCCCTTACGTTATTTTTTTTGGTCCGAAAAAAAAAAAAGTTTCTCCAATCTTCTTGAAACTCTGGATTCTAATAGAGGGCCATGAGACTTAGACCTGAGTGCAAAAATGGTGGCTCTAGAGCCCCGCTCCAAGCGGGCCTCGAACCCGGGTCTCCGGCATGAGAGTCAGGTGCGCTAACAAGGAGGGTAAAGACTGGAGCCTCTAGCTTCTGTCGCTAGAGCGCCTATTGAGATCGGGGAGTGAGGTTTCCCCGCACAACAACTACCAGCTGGCCTCCATTACGCCTACCCCCCTAAACCTCACTCTCATCCAGGTCACTGCACCAATGTAACCCCTCACACACCCGGGTCCAACTCAACCTGCTCCGAGCGGGCCTCGAACCCGGATCGCCGGCATGAGAGTCAGGCACGCTAACAAGGAGGCTACTGGAGTCTCTAGCATCAGTCTCTAGCGTCTCTAAATACTGCAGCGTATTGCAGTGAGGTTTACTCGCACAGCAACTAAAGCTAGCTGGCCTCCGTTACACTCACGCCGCAGAGTCAGACCGTTTTTTGTAATTTGTCATATGCAATTTATAACTAATATCCCAGGAAACAGAACGTTTGCACGATTGAATCATTGACATTTCAGCACTCCTTCAGACAGCGACTTAAGCACAACAAGGCTCCTTGTTGCACGTTAATGTTTTTTCCTTTTTTGGAAACTCACAGAGAAAAAAAATGTTAGTAACCACTTGTACACCTGATTAGTTTTCATTTGATTTTTAGTTTTTCTTTTGATATTTAGTTTCTTTTCTCCTGTGTATTTGTCTCTTGGACTGCTTCCGGTTACCTTTATCGCCCGCCTCGCTACGCTCCCGTGTCTGCCGTTTGTTTAATAAATGTTCTTATCTGCTTTTGATTTTTACATTTTATCATACTTAAAATAAATTGGTAATTTTTTATTTTTATTTTTATTTTTTCACAAATGTATGACGTTTGTGTATTAAGTGCAATTTGATTACCATATTGAGTTTTAATAAAGTTGAATTAATGTAACCTTCTCTAATTTTTACTCTACTAAGTGTACACTTGCTGGTGTTTTGTTTCTAATTTACTGTTTGGATCATTAAGTAATACTAAGGATAAACAATATTTAAAAAGAATATAAATATATATAAAATTAAAATAAATACAAAATTAAATTAAAAAAATAACCCCAAAATATAACAATGCTAAATGGGGATATCTATAGCATATAAATGAATATACTATGTAAATTACGTGATCCACGTAAATGGCCGGCCCTCTGTCAACTTTTAAAACCCAGTGTGGCCCTTGAGCCAAAAAGTTTGCCCACCCCTGGTCTAGAGCCTCCATTTTTGCGCGCTGGTCGAAGTCTCGTGGCCCTCTGTCAGAATCCAGATTTTCAAGAAGATCGGAGGGGGTCAAAATTTCGGCCAAAAAAAAAACAAAATCACAGTGTTACCCCTTATGTTTTTTTTTTTCAGGTCGAAATTTTGACCTTCGATATCTCGGCTCTGGAAGGGTCTAGAGCCTCCATTTTTGCGCACTGGTCGAAGTCTTGTGGCCCTCTGTCAGAATCCAGAGTTTCAAGAAGATCGGAGGGGGTCAAAATTTCGGCCAAAAAAAAAAAATGACAGTGTTACCCCTTATGTTTTTTTTTCAGGTCCAAATTTTGACCGTCGATATCTCGGCTCTGGAAGGGTCTAGAGCCTCCATTTTTGCGCGCTGGTCGAAGTCTCGTGGCCCTCTGTCAGAATCCAGAGTTTCAAGAAGATCGGAGGGGGTCAAAATTTCGGCCAAAAAAAAAAAATGACAGTGTTACACCTTATGTTTTTTTTTCAGGTCCAAATTTTGACCTTCGATATCTCGGCTCTGGAAGGGTCTAGAGCCTCCATTTTTGCGCGCTGGTCGAAGTCTCGTGGCCCTCTGTCAGAATCCAGAGTTTCAAGAAGATCGGAGGGAGTCAAAATTTCGGCCCCAAAAAAAAATGGGATTCATAAATTTTGGGGCATCTCGCCCGGGGGGCGGGGTTACGTCCTGCGTCACATCTCTCATGCGGGTTCTCGTCGGCCATGGTCAGCGCGGCTGCGCGCACCAGCGGGGAGGGATTCATAAATTTTGGGGCATCTCGCCCGGGGGGTGGGGTTACGTCCTGTGTCACATCTCTCATGCGGGTTCTCGTCGTCGACCAGGGTGAGCGCGCCCCATAGCGCACACAGGCAGTCACAGAACTAGCTTGCGAACCTAGGTCTTAAATAAAATAAGTTATGTTTTTTACAACACGTTTTTTGGTGGAAAAGTGGTGTTTAATTTTCATAGTCTTTGTTTAGTGAACGAAAGCGAAATCTGGAATTGCTGTCTTTCAGTTTGTTTATCGTTACCTACCATGGGTTTAAGTTGTACAAGATGTGCTGTAGCCTTATTTACAATGGCCAAGTCGCGTTTCATATTAACAGATGAATAGGCTTCGCTCAGTTTATTAAACACATCCAACCTGAAATGTCTCTTACAAACTATGAAGGGACAATGAATCAATCAATATATGACATGGCAATGCAAGACAGATAGCCTAACTTGCTTTGTTTGCACAGCCTTACCATGATTTTGTCACTCTTCTCTCCACTCCGAGACCGTCTGGTGACAGCGAGGAAACTTTTACCTCGATAAAGTTAGGCCTACTTATTGTATTGTAGAAAAGTAAACTTCCATTAAACTCCAGGCAGCTAACCAGTTCATGTTTCTTCTTTCTAAGGTGATTCAAGCAGTAATGACTAATAAGACTCAATACAGATATTACAGGTGGAATTATGAAATAGAAATAGGCCTTAATGCAAGATTTTAATCATGTCAATACACATGATTATACACAATTTTGTAATGCAATGTTTTCAACAGGAAAATATACAGTATATACATCATTTGTCAAATTTTCCCTTAACCCCCCACCCCACCCCCTTACCAACATCCACTCTTACAAGAAAAGGTTCTATATAGAACCTTAAAAGGTTCTAAAGCGCTACGTATTTGGAACCCCTAAAATGAAATGCATGTGAATGATAAAAAATTCAAGATATGGGGGTTAAAAAATGTAATTAATCAATATCACACAAAGAGTGACATTTCAGTTTGTATTCTCCAAAAATCAGCATGATTAAAATGTGACATTAAGTTAATACAACAGTTTAATGAACAATAACTTAATTACAACTACAAAATGTTGTAGAATAATGTAATATATGAATGAATAATAGCCTATAAAGAACATTTGCACCAAAGGGTTCTTTCTTGTCATTATAGAATTTTTTTTAGCATAAACGTTCCTTTGGAGTTGAGTAAAGAACCCTAGGCTACATATATGGGACCCAAATGAAGCATTTTTTCTAAGAGTGTGGATCAGCATTAGTCAGCAGAGTACAAAACATGGGTGAAGTAATCATACAAAATAAACACACACAGAAACAAAAAAGAAAAAGAAACACCTATTTACAAAGCAACTCTTGTGTGTATTGCCAGAGATGGGTCAAGTTAAGCCCTAGTCCAACAGAGTTGTCAGATCCTCCTTCGACTTTACAATTACAGAAATGTATCCCCCATCTCTCTTGACAACTTCGGAATGTGGAGGCATCCAAGGCAGATCTATAAATGATTTATATTTCGTTAACACAGACCAGGGATGTAAACCAAACGAGGCTTCTGTGAGACTTAGGGTGAAGAGTAAAAGAAAAAGTTTTTAAAAAAGTTTTACAAAAGTCATGCAATAACTATTTTCACCAAAAGAGGACAGGTTTGCACCACGTGATTTGAAGATGGTCAAGATTTCTCTATCTAGCTGATCTATCCGGATCTATCTCTAACTCTAACAGTCGAAATCTTAACTAAACAGGAAAACAATCTAACATGATTAAAAACGTACCCTCTATCGTGCAAAAAGATGTAGACAGGCCGGTAACGTACTTCCCACTCAATTGACGAGTCCAGAGACGGTTGGAAAAAACTATAGAATCTTTGACGGGTCCCCGCTGGTGCGCGCAGCCGCGCTGACCATGGCCGACGAGAACCCGCATGAGAGATGTGACGCAGGACGTAACCCCGCCCCCCGGGCGAGATGCCCCAAAATTTATGAATCCCAAAAAAAATGACAGTGTTACCCCTTATGTTTTTTTTTTCAGGTCCAAATTTTGACCTTCGATATCTCGGCTCTGGAAGGGTCTAGAGCCTCCATTTTTGCGCGCTGGTCGAAGTCTCGTGGCCCTCTGTCAGAATCCAGAGTTTCAAGAAGATCGGAGGGGGTCAAAATTTCGGCCAAAAAAAAAAATGACAGTGTTACCCCTTATGTTTTTTTTTCAGGTCCAAATTTTGACCTTCGATATCTCGGCTCTGGAAGGGTCTAGAGCCTCCATTTTTGCGCGCTGGTTGAAGTCTCGTGGCCCTCTGTCAGAATCCAGAGTTTCAAGAAGATCGGAGGGGGTCAAAATTTCGGCCAAAAAAAAAAATGACAGTGTTACCCCTTATGTTTTTTTTTCAGGTCCAAATTTTGACATTCGATATCTCGGCTCTGGAAGGGTCTAGAGCCTCCATTTTTGCGCGCTGGTCGTAGTCTCGTGGCCCTCTGTCAGAATCCAGAGTTTCAAGAAGATCGGAGGGGGTCAAAATTTCGGCCAAAAACGACAGTGTTACCCCTTATGTTTTTTTTTTTCAGGTCAAAACTTTGACATCCGATATCTTGGCTCTGGAAGGGTCTAGAGCCTCCATTTTTGCGCGCTGGTCGAAGTCTCGTGGCCCTCTGTCAGAATCCAGAGTTTCAAGAAGATCGGAGGGCGTCAAAATTTCGGCCAAAAACGACAGTGTTACCCCTTATGTTTTTTTTTCAGGTCAAAACTTTGACATCCGATATCTCGGCTCTGGAAGGGTCTAGAGCCTCCATTTTTGCGCGCTGGTCGAAGTCTCGTGGCCCTCTGTCAGAATCCAGAGTTTCAAGAAGATCGGAGGGGGTCAAAATTTCGGCCAAAAACGACAGTGTTACCCCTTATGTTTTTTTTTTCAGGTCAAAACTTTGACATCCGATATCTCGGCTCTGGAAGGGTCTAGAGCCTCCATTTTTGCGCGCTGGTCGAAGTCTCGTGGCCCTCTGTCAGAATCCAGAGCTTCAAGAAGATCGGAGGGGGTCAAAATTTCGGCCAAAAACGACAGTGTTACCCCTTATGTTTTTTTTCAGGTCAAAACTTTGACATCCGATATCTCGGCTCTGGAAGGGTCTAGAGCCACCATTTTTGCGCGCTGGTCGAAGTCTCGTGGCCCTCTGTCAGAATCCAGAGTTTCAAGAAGATCGGAGGGGGTCAAAATTTCGGCCAAAAAAGACAGTGTTACCCCTTATGTTTTTTTTTCAGGTCAAAACTTTGACATCCGATATCTCGGCTCTGGAAGGGTCTAGAGCCTCCATTTTTGCGCGCTGGTCGAAGTCTCGTGGCCCTCTGTCAGAATCCAGAGTTTCAAGAAGATCGGAGGGGGTCAAAATTTCGGCCAAAAACGACAGTGTTACCCCTTATGTTTTTTTTTCAGGTCAAAACTTTGACATCCGATATCTCGGCTCTGGAAGGGTCTAGAGCCTCCATTTTTGCGCGCTGGTCGAAGTCTCGTGGCCCTCTGTCAGAATCCAGAGTTTCAAGAAGATCTGAGGGGGTCAAAATTTCGGCCAAAAACGACAGTGTTACCCCTTATGTTTTTTTTTTCGGGTCAAAACTTTGACATCCGATATCTCGGCTCTGGAAGGGTCTAGAGCCTCCATTTTTGCGCGCTGGTCGAAGTCTCGTGGCCCTCTGTCAGAATCCAGAGTTTCAAGAAGATCGGAGGGGGTCAAAATTTCGGCCAAAAACGACAGTGTTACCCCTTATGTTTTTTTTTCAGGTCAAAACTTTGACATCCGATATCTCGGCTCTGGAAGGGTCTAGAGTCTCCATTTTTGCGCGCTGGTCGAAATCTCGTGGCCCTCTGTCAGAATCCAGAGTTTCAAGAAGATCGGAGGGGGTCAAAATTTCGGCCAAAAACGACAGTGTTACCCCTTATGTTTTTTTTTCAGGTCAAAACTTTGACATCCGATATCTCGGCTCTGGACGGGTCTAGAGCCTCCATTTTTGCGTGCTGGTCGAAGTCTCGTGGCCCTCTGTCAGAATCCAGAGTTTCAAGAAGATCGGAGGGGGTCAAAATTTCGGCCAAAAACGACAGTGTTACCCCTTATGTTTTTTTTCAGGTCAAAACTTTGACATCCGATATCTCGGCTCTGGAAGGGTCTAGAGCCACCATTTTTGCGCGCTGGTCGAAGTCTCGTGGCCCTCTGTCAGAATCCAGAGTTTCAAGAAGATCGGAGGGGGTCAAAATTTCGGCCAAAAAAGACAGTGTTACCCCTTATGTTTTTTTTTCAGGTCAAAACTTTGACATCCGATATCTCGGCTCTGGAAGGGTCTAGAGCCTCCATTTTTGCGCGCTGGTCGAAGTCTCGTGGCCTTCTGTCAGAATCCAGAGTTTCAAAAAGATCGGAGGGGGTCAAAATTTCGGCCAAAAACGACAGTTTTACCCCTTATGTTTTTTTTTCAGGTCAAAACTTTGACATCCGATATCTTGGCTCTGGAAGGGTCTAGAGCCTCCATTTTTGCGCGCTGGTCGAAGTCTCGTGGCCCTCTGTCAGATTCCAGAGTTTCAAGAAGATCGGAGGGGGTCAAAATTTCGGCCAAAAACGACAGTGTTACCCCTTATGTTTTTTTTTCAGGTCAAAACTTTGACATCCGATATCTCGGCTCTGGAAGGGTCTAGAGCCTCCATTTTTGCGCGCTGGTCGAAGTCTCGTGGCCCTCTGTCAGAATCCAGAGTTTCAAGAAGATCGGAGGGGGTCAAAATTTCGGCCAAAAACGACAGTGTTACCCCTTATGTTTTTTTTTTCGGGTCAAAACTTTGACATCCGATATCTCGGCTTTGGAAGGGTCTAGAGCCTCCATTTTTGCGCGCTGGTCGAAGTCTCGTGGCCCTCTGTCAGAATCCAGAGTTTCAAGAAGATCGGAGGGGGTCAAAATTTCGGCCAAAAACGACAGTGTTACCCCTTATGTTTTTTTTTCAGGTCAAAACTTTGACATCCGATATCTCGGCTCTGGAAGGGTCTAGAGCCTCCATTTTTGCGCGCTGGTCGCAGTCTCGTGGCCCTCTGTCAGAATCCAGAGTTTCAAGAAGATCGGAGGGGGTCAAAATTTCGGCCAAAAACGACAGTGTTACCCCTTATGTTTTTTTTTTCAGGTCAAAACTTTGACATCCGATATCTCGGCTCTGGAAGGGTCTAGAGCCTCCATTTTTGCGCGCTGGTCGAAGTCTCGTGGCCCTCTGTCAGAATCCAGAGCTTCAAGAAGATCGGAGGGGGTCAAAATTTCGGCCAAAAACGACAGTGTTACCCCTTATGTTTTTTTTTCAGGTCAAAACTTTGACATCCGATATCTCGGCTCTGGAAGGGTCTAGAGCCTCCATTTTTGCGGGCTGGTCGAAGTCTCGTGGCCCTCTGTCAGAATCCAGAGTTTCAAGAAGATCTGAGGGGGTCAAAATTTCGGCCAAAAACGACAGTGTTACCCCTTATGTTTTTTTTTTCGGGTCAAAACTTTGACATCCGATATCTCGGCTCTGGAAGGGTCTAGAGCCTCCATTTTTGCGCGCTGGTCGAAGTCTCGTGGCCCTCTGTCAGAATCCAGAGTTTCAAGAAGATCGGAGGGGGTCAAAATTTCGGCCAAAAACGACAGTGTTACCCCTTATGTTTTTTTTTCAGGTCAAAACTTTGACATCCGATATCTTGGCTCTGGAAGGGTCTAGAGCCTCCATTTTTGCGCGCTGGTCGAAGTCTCGTGGCCCTCTGTCAGAATCCAGAGCTTCAAGAAGATCTGAGGGGGTCAAAATTTCGGCCAAAAACGACAGTGTTACCCCTTATGTTTTTTTTTTTCGGGTCAAAACTTTGACATCCGAATTCTCGGCTCTGGAAGGGTCTAGAGCCTCCATTTTTGCGCGCTGGTCGAAGTCTCGTGGCCCTCTGTCAGAATCCAGAGTTTCAAGAAGATCGGAGGGGGTCAAAATTTCGGCCAAAAACGACAGTGTTACCCCTTATGTTTTTTTTTCAGGTCAAAACTTTGACATCCGATATCTTGGCTCTGGAAGGGTCTAGAGCCTCCATTTTTGCGCGCTGGTCGAAGTCTCGTGGCCCTCTGTCAGAATCCAGAGCTTCAAGAAGATCGGAGGGGGTCAAAATTTCGGCCAAAAACGACAGTGTTACCCCTTATGTTTTTTTTCAGGTCAAAACTTTGACATCCGATATCTCGGCTCTGGAAGGGTCTAGAGCCACCATTTTTGCGCGCTGGTCGAAGTCTCGTGGCCCTCTGTCAGAATCCAGAGTTTCAAGAAGATCGGAGGGGGTCAAAATTTCGGCCAAAAAAGACAGTGTTACCCCTTATGTTTTTTTTTTCAGGTCAAAACTTTGACATCCGATATCTCGGCTCTGGAAGGGTCTAGAGCCTCCATTTTTGCGCGCTGGTCGAAGTCTCGTGGCCCTCTGTCAGAATCCAGAGTTTCAAGAAGATCGGAGGGGGTCAAAATTTCGGCCAAAAATGACAGTGTTACCCCTTATGTTTTTTTTTCAGGTCAAAACTTTGACATCCGATATCTTGGCTCTGGAAGGGTCTAGAGCCTCCATTTTTGCGCGCTGGTCGAAGTCTCGTGGCCCTCTGTCAGAATCCAGAGTTTCAAGAAGATCGGAGGGGGTCAAAATTTCGGCCAAAAACGACAGTGTTACCCCTTATGTTTTTTTTTCAGGTCAAAACTTTGACATCCGATATCTCGGCTATGGAAGGGTCTAGAGCCTCCATTTTTGCGCGCTGGTCGAAGTCTCGTGGCCCTCTGTCAGAATCCAGAGCTTCAAGAAGATCGGAGGGGGTCAAAATTTCGGCCAAAAACGACAGTGTTACCCCTTATGTTTTTTTTTCAGGTCAAAACTTTGACATCCGATATCTCGGCTCTGGAAGGGTCTAGAGCCTCCATTTTTGCGTGCTGGTCGAAGTCTCGTGGCCCTCTGTCAGAATCCAGAGTTTCAAGAAGATCGGAGGGGGTCAAAATTTCGGCCAAAAACGACAGTGTTACCCCTTATGTTTTTTTTTCAGGTCAAAACTTTGACATCCGATATCTCGGCTCTGGAAGGGTCTAGAGCCTCCATTTTTGCGCGCTGGTCGAAGTCTCGTGGCCCTCTGTCAGAATCCAGAGTTTCAAGAAGATCGAAGGGGGTCAAAATTTCGGCCAAAAACGACAGTGTTACCCCTTATGTTTTTTTTTCAGGTCAAAACTTTGACATCCGATATCTCGGCTCTGGAAGGGTCTAGAGCCTCCATTTTTGCGCGCTGGTCGAAGTCTCGTGGCCCTCTGTCAGAATCCAGAGTTTCAAGAAGATCGGAGGGGGTCAAAATTTCGGCCAAAAACGACAGTGTTACCCCTTATGTTTTTTTTTTCAGGTCAAAACTTTGACATCCGATATCTCGGCTCTGGAATGGTCTAGAGCCTCCATTTTTGCGCGCTGGTCGAAGTCTCGTGGCCCTCTGTCAGAATCCAGAGTTTCAAGAAGATCGGAGGGGGTCAAAATTTCGGCCAAAAACGACAGTGTTACCCCTTATGTTTTTTTTTCAGGTCAAAACTTTGACATCCGATATCTCGGCTCTGGAAGGGTCTAGAGCCTCCATTTTTGCGCGCTGGTCGAAGTCTCGTGGCCCTCTGTCAGAATCCAGAGTTTCAAGAAGATCGGAGGGGGTCAAAATTTCGGCCAAAAACGACAGTGTTACCCCTTATGTTTTTTTTTCAGGTCAAAACTTTGACATCCGATATCTCGGCTCTGGAAGGGTCTAGAGCCTCCATTTTTGCGCGCTGGTCGAAGTCTCGTGGCCCTCTGTCAGAATCCAGAGTTTCGAGAAGATCGGAGGGGGTCAAAATTTCGGCCAAAAATGACAGTGTTACCCCTTATGTTTTTTTTTCAGGTCAAAACTTTGACATCCGATATCTTGGCTCTGGAAGGGTCTAGAGCCTCCATTTTTGCGCGCTGGTCGAAGTCTCGTGGCCCTCTGTCAGAATCCAGAGTTTCAAGAAGATCGGAGGGGGTCAAAATTTCGGCCAAAAACGACAGTGTTACCCCTTATGTTTTTTTTTCAGGTCAAAACTTTGACATCCGATATCTCGGCTCTGGAAGGGTCTAGAGCCTCCATTTTTGCGCGCTGGTCGAAGTCTCGTGGCCCTCTGTCAGAATCCAGAGTTTCAAGAAGATCGGAGGGGGTCAAAATTTCGGCCAAAACGACAGTGTTACCCCTTATGTTTTTTTTTTCAGGTCAAAACTTTGACATCCGATATCTCGGCTCTGGAAGGGTCTAGAGCCTCCATTTTTGCGCGCTGGTCGAAGTCTCGTGGCCCTCTGTCAGAATCCAGAGCTTCAAGAAGATCGGAGGGGGTCAAAATTTCGGCCAAAAACGACAGTGTTACCCCTTATGTTTTTTTTTCAGGTCAAAACTTTGACATCCGATATCTCGGCTCTGGAAGGGTCTAGAGCCTCCATTTTTGCGCGCTGGTCGAAGTCTCGTGGCCCTCTGTCAGAATCCAGAGTTTCAAGAAGATCTGAGGGGGTCAAAATTTCGGCCAAAAACGACAGTGTTACCCCTTATGTTTTTTTTTCGGGTCAAAACTTTGACATCCGATATCTCGGCTCTGGAAGGGTCTAGAGCCTCCATTTTTGCGCGCTGGTCGAAGTCTCGTGGCCCTCTGTCAGAATCCAGAGTTTCAAGAAGATCGGAGGGGGTCAAAATTTCGGCCAAAAACGACAGTGTTACCCCTTATGTTTTTTTTTCAGGTCAAAACTTTGACATCCGATATCTCGGCTCTGGACGGGTCTAGAGCCTCCATTTTTGCGTGCTGGTCGAAGTCTAGTGGCCCTCTGTCAGAATCCAGAGTTTCAAGAAGATCGGAGGGGGTCAAAATTTCGGCCAAAAACGACAGTGTTACCCCTTATGTTTTTTTTTCCGGTCAAAACTTTGACATCCGTTATCTCGGCTCTGGAAGGGTCTAGAGCCTCCATTTTTGCGCGCTGGTCGAAGTCTCGTGGCCCTCTGTCAGAATCCAGAGTTTCAAGAAGATCGGAGGGGGTCAAAATTTCGGCCAAAAACGACAGTGTTACCCCTTATGTTTTTTTTTTCAGGTCAAAACTTTGACATCCGATATCTCGGCTCTGGAAGGGTCTAGAGCCTCCATTTTTGCGCGCTGGTCGAAGTCTCGCAGCCCTCTGTCAGAATCCAGAGTTTCAAGAAGATCGGAGGGGGTCAAAATTTCGGCCAAAAACGACAGTGTTACCCCTTATGTTTTTTTTTCAGGTCAAAACTTTGACATCCGATATCTCGGCTCTGGAAGGGTCTAGAGCCTCCATTTTTGCGCGCTGGTCGAAGTCTCGTGGCCCTCTGTCAGAATCCAGAGTTTCAAGAAGATCGGAGGGGGTCAAAATTTCGGCCAAAAACGACAGTGTTACCCCTTATGTTTTTTTTTTTCAGGTCAAAACTTTGACATCCGATATCTCGGCTCTGGAAGGGTCTAGAGCCTCCATTTTTGCGCGCTGGTCGAAGTCTCGTGGCCCTCTGTCAGAATCCAGAGTTTCAAGAAGATCGGAGGGGGTCAAAATTTCGGCCAAAAACGACAGTGTTACCCCTTATGTTTTTTTTTTCAGGTCAAAACTTTGACATCCGATATCTCGGCTCTGGAAGGGTCTAGAGCCTCCATTTTTGCGCGCTGGTCGAAGTCTCGTGGCCCTCTGTCAGAATCCAGAGTTTCAAAAAGATCGGAGGGGGTCAAAATTTCGGCCAAAAACGACAGTGTTACCCCTTATGTTTTTTTTTCAGGTCAAAACTTTGACATCCGATATCTCGGCTCTGGAAGGGTCTAGAGCCTCCATTTTTGCGCGCTGGTCGAAGTCTCGTGGCCCTCTGTCAGAATCCAGAGTTTCAAGAAGATCGGAGGGGGTCAAAATTTCGGCCAAAAACGACAGTGTTACCCCTTATGTTTTTTTTTTCAGGTCAAAACTTTGACATCCGATATCTCGGCTCTGGAAGGGTCTAGAGCGTCCATTTTTGCGCGCTGGTCGAAGTCTCGTGGCCCTCTGTCAGAATCCAGAGTTTCAAGAAGATCGGAGGGGGTCAAAATTTCGGCCAAAAACGACAGTGTTACCCCTTATGTTTTTTTTTTCAGGTCAAAACTTTGACATCCGATATCTCGGCTCTGGAAGGGTCTAGAGCCTCCATTTTTGCGCGCTGGTCGAAGTTTCGTGGCCCTCTGTCAGAATCCAGAGTTTCAAGAAGATCGGAGGGGGTCAAAATTTCGGCCAAAAACGACAGTGTTACCCCTTATGTTTTTTTTTCAGGTCAAAACTTTGACATCCGATATCTCGGCTCTGGAAGGGTCTAGAGCCTCCATTTTTGCGCGCTGGTCGCAGTCTCGTGGCCCTCTGTCAGAATCCAGAGTTTCAAGAAGATCGGAGGGGGTCAAAATTTCGGCCAAAAACGACAGTGTTACCCCTTATGTTTTTTTTTTCAGGTCAAAACTTTGACATCCGATATCTCGGCTCTGGAAGGGTCTAGAGCCTCCATTTTTGCGCGCTGGTCGAAGTCTCGTGGCCCTCTGTCAGAATCCAGAGCTTCAAGAAGATCGGAGGGGGTCAAAATTTCGGCCAAAAACGACAGTGTTACCCCTTATGTTTTTTTTTCAGGTCAAAACTTTGACATCCGATATCTCGGCTCTGGAAGGGTCTAGAGCCTCCATTTTTGCGGGCTGGTCGAAGTCTCGTGGCCCTCTGTCAGAATCCAGAGTTTCAAGAAGATCTGAGGGGGTCAAAATTTCGGCCAAAAACGACAGTGTTACCCCTTATGTTTTTTTTTCGGGTCAAAACTTTGACATCCGATATCTCGGCTCTGGAAGGGTCTAGAGCCTCCATTTTTGCGCGCTGGTCGAAGTCTCGTGGCCCTCTGTCAGAATCCAGAGTTTCAAGAAGATCGGAGGGGGTCAAAATTTCGGCCAAAAACGACAGTGTTACCCCTTATGTTTTTTTTTCAGGTCAAAACTTTGACATCCGATATCTTGGCTCTGGAAGGGTCTAGAGCCTCCATTTTTGCGCGCTGGTCGAAGTCTCGTGGCCCTCTGTCAGAATCCAGAGCTTCAAGAAGATCGGAGGGGGTCAAAATTTTGGCCAAAAACGACAGTGTTACCCCTTATGTTTTTTTTTCAGGTCAAAACTTTGACATCCGATATCTCGGCTCTGGACGGGTCTAGAGCCTCCATTTTTGCGTGCTGGTCGAAGTCTAGTGGCCCTCTGTCAGAATCCAGAGTTTCAAGAAGATCGGAGGGGGTCAAAATTTCGGCCAAAAACGACAGTGTTACCCCTTATGTTTTTTTTTCAGGTCAAAACTTTGACATCCGATATCTCGGCTCTGGAAGGGTCTAGAGCCTCCATTTTTGCGTGCTGGTCGAAGTCTCGTGGCCCTCTGTCAGAATCCAGAGTTTCAAGAAGATCGGAGGGGGTCAAAATTTCGGCCAAAAACGACAGTGTTACCCCTTATGTTTTTTTTTCAGGTCAAAACTTTGACATCCGATATCTCGGCTCTGGAAGGGTCTAGAGCCTCCATTTTTGCGCGCTGGTCGAAGTCTCGTGGCCCTCTGTCAGAATCCAGAGTTTCAAGAAGATCGGAGGGGGTCAAAATTTCGGCCAAAAACGACAGTGTTACCCCTTATGTTTTTTTTTCAGGTCAAAACTTTGACATCCGATATCTCGGCTCTGGAAGGGTCTAGAGCCTCCATTTTTGCGCGCTGGTCGAAGTCTCGTGGCCCTCTGTCAGAATCCAGAGTTTCAAGAAGATCGGAGGGGGTCAAAATTTCGGCCAAAAACGACAGTGTTACCCCTTATGTTTTTTTTTTCAGGTCAAAACTTTGACATCCGATATCTCGGCTCTGGAATGGTCTAGAGCCTCCATTTTTGCGCGCTGGTCGAAGTCTCGTGGCCCTCTGTCAGAATCCAGAGTTTCAAGAAGATCGGAGGGGGTCAAAATTTCGGCCAAAAACGACAGTGTTACCCCTTATGTTTTTTTTTTCAGGTCAAAACTTTGACATCCGATATCTCGGCTCTGGAAGGGTCTAGAGCCTCCATTTTTGCGCGCTGGTCGAAGTCTCGTGGCCCTCTGTCAGAATCCAGAGTTTCAAGAAGATCGGAGGGGGTCAAAATTTCGGCCAAAAACGACAGTGTTACCCCTTATGTTTTTTTTTCAGGTCAAAACTTTGACATCCGATATCTCGGCTCTGGAAGGGTCTAGAGCCTCCATTTTTGCGCGCTGGTCGAAGTCTCGTGGCCCTCTGTCAGAATCCAGAGTTTCGAGAAGATCGGAGGGGGTCAAAATTTCGGCCAAAAATGACAGTGTTACCCCTTATGTTTTTTTTTCAGGTCAAAACTTTGACATCCGATATCTTGGCTCTGGAAGGGTCTAGAGCCTCCATTTTTGCGCGCTGGTCGAAGTCTCGTGGCCCTCTGTCAGAATCCAGAGTTTCAAGAAGATCGGAGGGGGTCAAAATTTCGGCCAAAAACGACAGTGTTACCCCTTATGTTTTTTTTTCAGGTCAAAACTTTGACATCCGATATCTCGGCTCTGGAAGGGTCTAGAGCCTCCATTTTTGCGCGCTGGTCGAAGTCTCGTGGCCCTCTGTCAGAATCCAGAGTTTCAAGAAGATCGGAGGGGGTCAAAATTTCGGCCAAAACGACAGTGTTACCCCTTATGTTTTTTTTTTCAGGTCAAAACTTTGACATCCGATATCTCGGCTCTGGAAGGGTCTAGAGCCTCCATTTTTGCGCGCTGGTCGAAGTCTCGTGGCCCTCTGTCAGAATCCAGAGCTTCAAGAAGATCGGAGGGGGTCAAAATTTCGGCCAAAAACGACAGTGTTACCCCTTATGTTTTTTTTTCAGGTCAAAACTTTGACATCCGATATCTCGGCTCTGGAAGGGTCTAGAGCCTCCATTTTTGCGCGCTGGTCGAAGTCTCGTGGCCCTCTGTCAGAATCCAGAGTTTCAAGAAGATCGGAGGGGGTCAAAATTTCGGCCAAAAACGACAGTGTTACCCCTTATGTTTTTTTTTTCGGGTCAAAACTTTGACATCCGATATCTCGGCTCTGGAAGGGTCTAGAGCCTCCATTTTTGCGCGCTGGTCGAAGTCTCGTGGCCCTCTGTCAGAATCCAGAGTTTCAAGAAGATCGGAGGGGGTCAAAATTTCGGCCAAAAACGACAGTGTTACCCCTTATGTTTTTTTTTCAGGTCAAAACTTTGACATCCGATATCTCGGCTCTGGAAGGGTCTAGAGTCTCCATTTTTGCTCGCTGGTCGAAGTCTCGTGGCCCTCTGTCAGAATCCAGAGTTTCAAGAAGATCGGAGGGGGTCAAAATTTCGGCCAAAAACGACAGTGTTACCCCTTATGTTTTTTTTTCAGGTCAAAACTTTGACATCCGATATCTCGGCTCTGGAAGGGTCTAGAGCCTCCATTTTTGCGTGCTGGTCGAAGTCTAGTGGCCCTCTGTCAGAATCCAGAGTTTCAAGAAGATCGGAGGGGGTCAAAATTTCGGCCAAAAACGACAGTGTTACCCCTTATGTTTTTTTTTCAGGTCAAAACTTTGACATCCGATATCTCGGCTCTGGAATGGTCTAGAGCCTCCATTTTTGCGCGCTGGTCGAAGTCTCGTGGCCCTCTGTCAGAATCCAGAGTTTCAAGAAGATCGGAGGGGGTCAAAATTTCGGCCAAAAACGACAGTGTTACCCCTTATGTTTTTTTTTCAGGTCAAAACTTTGACATCCGATATCTCGGCTCTGGAATGGTCTAGAGCCTCCATTTTTGCGCGCTGGTCGAAGTCTCGTGGCCCTCTGTCAGAATCCAGAGTTTCAAGAAGATCGGAGGGGGTCAAAATTTCGGCCAAAAACGACAGTGTTACCCCTTATGTTTTTTTTTTCAGGTCTAAACTTTGACATCCGATATCTCGGCTCTGGAAGGGTCTAGAGCCTCCATTTTTGCGCGCTGGTCGAAGTCTCGTGGCCCTCTGTCAGAATCCAGAGTTTCAAGAAGATCGGAGGGGGTCAAAATTTCGGCCAAAAACGACAGTGTTACCCCTTATGTTTTTTTTTTCAGGTCAAAACTTTGACATCCGATATCTCGGCTCTGGAAGGGTCTAGAGCCTCCATTTTTGCGCGCTGGTCGAAGTCTCGCAGCCCTCTGTCAGAATCCAGAGTTTCAAGAAGATCGGAGGGGGTCAAAATTTCGGCCAAAAACGACAGTGTTACCCCTTATGTTTTTTTTTCAGGTCAAAACTTTGACATCCGATATCTCGGCTCTGGAAGGGTCTAGAGCCTCCATTTTTGCGCGCTGGTCGAAGTCTCGTGGCCCTCTGTCAGAATCCAGAGTTTCAAGAAGATCGGAGGGGGTCAAAATTTCGGCCAAAAACGACAGTGTTACCCCTTATGTTTTTTTTTTCAGGTCAAAACTTTGACATCCGATATCTCGGCTCTGGAAGGGTCTAGAGCCTCCATTTTTGCGTGCTGGTCGAAGTCTAGTGGCCCTCTGTCAGAATCCAGAGTTTCAAGAAGATCGGAGGGGGTCAAAATTTCGGCCAAAAACGACAGTGTTACCCCTTATGTTTTTTTTTCCGGTCAAAACTTTGACATCCGTTATCTCGGCTCTGGAAGGGTCTAGAGCCTCCATTTTTGCGCGCTGGTCGAAGTCTCGTGGCCCTCTGTCAGAATCCAGAGTTTCAAGAAGATCGGAGGGGGTCAAAATTTCGGCCAAAAACGACAGTGTTACCCCTTATGTTTTTTTTTCAGGTCAAAACTTTGACATCCGATATCTCGGCTCTGGAATGGTCTAGAGCCTCCATTTTTGCGCGCTGGTCGAAGTCTCGTGGCCCTCTGTCAGAATCCAGAGTTTCAAGAAGATCGGAGGGGGTCAAAATTTCGGCCAAAAACGACAGTGTTACCCCTTATGTTTTTTTTTCAGGTCTAAACTTTGACATCCGATATCTCGGCTCTGGAAGGGTCTAGAGCCTCCATTTTTGCGCGCTGGTCGAAGTCTCGTGGCCCTCTGTCAGAATCCAGAGTTTCAAGAAGATCGGAGGGGGTCAAAATTTCGGCCAAAAACGACAGTGTTACCCCTTATGTTTTTTTTTCAGGTCAAAACTTTGACATCCGATATCTCGGCTCTGGAAGGGTCTAGAGCCTCCATTTTTGCGCGCTGGTCGAAGTCTCGTGGCCCTCTGTCAGAATCCAGAGTTTCAAGAAGATCGGAGGGGGTCAAAATTTCGGCCAAAAACGACAGTGTTACCCCTTATGTTTTTTTTTCAGGTCAAAACTTTGACATCCGATATCTCGGCTCTGGAAGGGTCTAGAGCCTCCATTTTTGCGCGCTGGTCGAAGTCTCGTGGCCCTCTGTCAGAATCCAGAGTTTCGAGAAGATCGGAGGGGGTCAAAATTTCGGCCAAAAATGACAGTGTTACCCCTTATGTTTTTTTTTTCAGGTCAAAACTTTGACATCCGATATCTTGGCTCTGGAAGGGTCTAGAGCCTCCATTTTTGCGCGCTGGTCGAAGTCTCGTGGCCCTCTGTCAGAATCCAGAGTTTCAAGAAGATCGGAGGGGGTCAAAATTTCGGCCAAAAACGACAGTGTTACCCCTTATGTTTTTTTTTCAGGTCAAAACTTTGACATCCGATATCTCGGCTCTGGAAGGGTCTAGAGCCTCCATTTTTGCGCGCTGGTCGAAGTCTCGTGGCCCTCTGTCAGAATCCAGAGTTTCAAGAAGATCGGAGGGGGTCAAAATTTCGGCCAAAACGACAGTGTTACCCCTTATGTTTTTTTTTTCAGGTCAAAACTTTGACATCCGATATCTCGGCTCTGGAAGGGTCTAGAGCCTCCATTTTTGCGCGCTGGTCGAAGTCTCGTGGCCCTCTGTCAGAATCCAGAGCTTCAAGAAGATCGGAGGGGGTCAAAATTTCGGCCAAAAACGACAGTGTTACCCCTTATGTTTTTTTTTTCAGGTCAAAACTTTGACATCCGATATCTCGGCTCTGGAAGGGTTTAGAGCCTCCATTTTTGCGCGCTGGTCGAAGTCTCGTGGCCCTCTGTCAGAATCCAGAGTTTCAAGAAGATCTGAGGGGGTCAAAATTTCGGCCAAAAACGACAGTGTTACCCCTTATGTTTTTTTTTCGGGTCAAAACTTTGACATCCGATATCTCGGCTCTGGAAGGGTCTAGAGCCTCCATTTTTGCGCGCTGGTCGAAGTCTCGTGGCCCTCTGTCAGAATCCAGAGTTTCAAGAAGATCGGAGGGGGTCAAAATTTCGGCCAAAAACGACAGTGTTACCCCTTATGTTTTTTTTTTCAGGTCAAAACTTTGACATCCGATATCTCGGCTCTGGAAGGGTCTAGAGTCTCCATTTTTGCTCGCTGGTCGAAGTCTCGTGGCCCTCTGTCAGAATCCAGAGTTTCAAGAAGATCGGAGGGGGTCAAAATTTCGGACAAAAACGACAGTGTTACCCCTTATGTTTTTTTTTCAGGTCAAAACTTTGACATCCGATATCTCGGCTCTGGACGGGTCTAGAGCCTCCATTTTTGCGTGCTGGTCGAAGTCTAGTGGCCCTCTGTCAGAATCCAGAGTTTCAAGAAGATCGGAGGGGGTCAAAATTTCGGCCAAAAACGACAGTGTTACCCCTTATGTTTTTTTTTCAGGTCAAAACTTTGACATCCGATATCTCGGCTCTGGAAGGGTCTAGAGCCTCCATTTTTGCGCGCTGGTCGAAGTCTCGTGGCCCTCTGTCAGAATCCAGAGTTTCAAGAAGATCGGAGGGGGTCAAAATTTCGGCCAAAAACGACAGTGTTACCCCTTATGTTTTTTTTTTCAGGTCAAAACTTTGACATCCGATATCTCGGCTCTGGAAGGGTCTAGAGCCTCCATTTTTGCGCGCTGGTCGAAGTCTCGTGGCCCTCTGTCAGAATCCAGAGTTTCAAGAAGATCGGAGGGGGTCAAAATTTCGGCCAAAAACGACAGTGTTACCCCTTATGTTTTTTTTTTCAGGTCAAAACTTTGACATCCGATATCTCGGCTCTGGAAGGGTCTAGAGCCTCCATTTTTGCGCGCTGGTCGAAGTCTCGTGGCCCTCTGTCAGAATCCAGAGTTTCAAGAAGATCGGAGGGGGTCAAAATTTCGGCCAAAAACGACAGTGTTACCCCTTATGTTTTTTTTTCAGGTCAAAACTTTGACATCCGATATCTCGGCTCTGGAAGGGTCTAGAGCCTCCATTTTTGCGCGCTGGTCGAAGTCTCGTGGCCCTCTGTCAGAATCCAGAGTTTCAAGAAGATCGGAGGGGGTCAAAATTTCGGCCAAAAACGACAGTGTTACCCCTTATGTTTTTTTTTTCAGGTCAAAACTTTGACATCCGATATCTCGGCTC
>CM075871.1:955000-986757 GCA_038021265.1 Cyprinella venusta | reverse complement strand
TGCCGAGATATCGGATGTCAAAGTTTTGACCTGAAAAAAAAAACATAAGGGGTAACACTGTCGTTTTTGGCCGAAATTTTGACCCCCTCCGATCTTCTTGAAACTCTGAATTCTGACAGAGGGCCACGAGACTTCGACCAGCGCGCAAAAATGGAGGCTCTAGACCCTTCCAGAGCCGAGATATCGGATGTCAAAGTTTTGACCTGGAAAAAAAACATAAGGGGTAACACTGTCGTTTTTGGCCGAAATTTTGACCCCCTCCGATCTTCTTGAAACTCTGGATTCTGACAGAGGGCCACGAGACTTCGACCAGCGCGCAAAAATGGAGGCTCTAGACCCTTCCAGAGCACGCCGAGATATCGGATGTCAAAGTTTTGACCTGAAAAAAAAACATAAGGGGTAACACTGTCGTTTTTGGCCGAAATTTTGACCCCCTCCGATCTTCTTGAAACTCTGGATTCTGACAGAGGGCCACGAGACTTCGACCAGCGCGCAAAAATGGAGGCTCTAGACCCTTCCAGAGCCAAGATATCGGATGTCAAAGTTTTGACCTGAAAAAAAAACATAAGGGGTAACACTGTCGTTTTTGGCCGAAATTTTGACCCCCTCCGATCTTCTTGAAACTCTGGATTCTGACAGAGGGCCACGAGACTTCGACCAGCGCGCAAAAATGGAGGCTCTAGACCCTTCCAGAGCCGAGATATCGGATTCAAAGTTTTGACCTGAAAAAAAAAACATAAGGGGTAACACTGTCGTTTTTGGCCGAAATTTTGACCCCCTCCGATCTTCTTGAAACTCTGGATTCTGACAGAGGGCCACGAGACTTCGACCAGCGCGCAAAAATGGAGGCTCTAGACCCTTCCAGAGCCGAGATATCGGATGTCAAAGTTTTGACCTGAAAAAAAAAACATAAGGGGTAACACTGTCGTTTTTGGCCGAAATTTTGACCCCCTCCGATCTTCTTGAAACTCTGGATTCTGACAGAGGGCCCCGAGACTTCGACCAGCGCGCAAAAATGGAGGCTCTAGACCCTTCCAGAGCCGAGATATCGGATGTCAAAGTTTTGACCTGAAAAAAAAAACATAAGGGGTAACACTGTCGTTTTTGGCCGAAATTTTGACCCCCTCCGATCTTCTTGAAACTCTGAATTCTGACAGAGGGCCACGAGACTTCGACCAGCGCGCAAAAATGGAGGCTCTAGACCCTTCCAGAGCCGAGATATCGGATGTCAAAGTTTTGACCTGGAAAAAAAACATAAGGGGTAACACTGTCGTTTTTGGCCGAAATTTTGACCCCCTCCGATCTTCTTGAAACTCTGGATTCTGACAGAGGGCCACGAGACTTCGACCAGCGCGCAAAAATGGAGGCTCTAGACCCTTCCAGAGCACGCCGAGATATCGGATGTCAAAGTTTTGACCTGAAAAAAAAACATAAGGGGTAACACTGTCGTTTTTGGCCGAAATTTTGACCCCCTCCGATCTTCTTGAAACTCTGGATTCTGACAGAGGGCCACGAGACTTCGACCAGCGCGCAAAAATGGAGGCTCTAGACCCTTCCAGAGCCGAAGATATCGGATGTCAAAGTTTTGACCTGAAAAAAAAACATAAGGGGTAACACTGTCGTTTTTGGCCGAAATTTTGACCCCCTCCGATCTTCTTGAAACTCTGGATTCTGACAGAGGGCCACGAGACTTCGACCAGCGCGCAAAAATGGAGGCTCTAGACCCTTCCAGAGCCGAGATATCGGATGTCAAAGTTTTGACCTGAAAAAAAAAACATAAGGGGTAACACTGTCGTTTTTGGCCGAAATTTTGACCCCCTCCGATCTTCTTGAAACTCTGGATTCTGACAGAGGGCCACGAGACTTCGACCAGCGCGCAAAAATGGAGGCTCTTAGACCCTTCCAGAGCCGAGATATCGGATGTCAAAGTTTTGACCCGAAAAAAAAACATAAGGGGTAACACTGTCGTTTTTGGCCGAAATTTTGACCCCCTCCGATCTTCTTGAAACTCTGGATTCTGACAGAGGGCCATGAGACTTCGACCAGCGCGCAAAAATGGAGGCTCTAGACCCTTCCAGAGCCGAGATATCGGATGTCAAAGTTTTGACCTGAAAAAAAACATAAGGGGTAACACTGTCGTTTTTGGCCGAAATTTTGACCCCCTCCGATCTTCTTGAAACTCTGGATTCTGACAGAGGGCCACGAGACTTCGACCAGCGCGCAAAAATGGAGGCTCTAGACCCTTCCAGAGCCGAGATATCGGATGTCAAAGTTTTGACCTGAAAAAAAAACATAAGGGGTAACACTGTCGTTTTTGGCCGAAATTTTGACCCCCTCCGATCTTCTTGAAACTCTGGATTCTGACAGAGGGCCACGAGACTTCGACCAGCGCGCAAAAATGGAGGCTCTAGACCCTTCCAGAGCCGAGATATCGGATGTCAAAGTTTTGACCTGAAAAAAAACATAAGGGGTAACACTGTCGTTTTTGGCCGAAATTTTGACCCCCTCCGATCTTCTTGAAACTCTAGATTCTGACAGAGGGCCACGAGACTTCGACCAGCGCGCAAAAATGGAGGCTCTAGACCCTTCCAGAGCCGAGATATCGGATGTCAAAGTTTTGACCTGAAAAAAAAAACATAAGGGGTAACACTGTCGTTTTTGGCCGAAATTTTGACCCCCTCCGATCTTCTTGAAACTCTAGATTCTGACAGAGGGCCACGAGACTTCGACCAGCGCGCAAAAATGGAGGCTCTAGACCCTTCCAGAGCCGAGATATCGGATGTCAAAGTTTTGACCTGAAAAAAAAACATAAGGGGTAACACTGTCGTTTTTGGCCGAAATTTTGACCCCCTCCGATCTTCTTGAAACTCTGGATTCTGAGAGAGGGCCACGAGACTTCGACCAGCACGCAAAAATGGAGGCTCTAGACCCTTCCAGAGCCGAGATATCGGATGTCAAAGTTTTGACCTGAAAAAAAAACATAAGGGGTAACACTGTCGTTTTTGGCCGAAATTTTGACCCCCTCCGATCTTCTTGAAACTCTGGATTCTGACAGAGGGCCACGAGACTTCGACCAGCGCGCAAAAATGGAGGCTCTAGACCCTTCCAGAGCCGAGATATCGGATGTCAAAGTTTTGACCTGAAAAAAAAAACATAAGGGGTAACACTGTCGTTTTTGGCCGAAATTTTGACCCCTTCCGATCTTCTTGAAACTCTGGATTCTGACAGAGGGCCACGAGACTTCGACCAGCGCGCAAAAATGGAGGCTCTAGACCCTTCCAGAGCCGAGATATCGGATGTCAAAGTTTTGACCTAAAAAAAAACATAAGGGGTAACACTGTCGTTTTTGGCCGAAATTTTGACCCCCTCCGATCTTCTTGAAACTCTGGATTCTGACAGAGGGCCACGAGACTTCGACCAGCGCGCAAAAATGGAGGCTCTAGACCCTTCCAGAGCCGAGATATCGGATGTCAAAGTTTTGACCTGAAAAAAAAACATAAGGGGTAACACTGTCGTTTTTGGCCGAAATTTTGACCCCCTCCGATCTTCTTGAAACTCTGGATTCTGACAGAGGGCCACAAGACTTCGACCAGCGCGCAAAAATGGAGGCTCTAGACCCTTCCAGAGCCGAGATATCGGATGTCAAAGTTTTGACCCGAAAAAAAAACATAAGGGGTAACACTGTCGTTTTTGGCCGAAATTTTGACCCCCTCCGATCTTCTTGAAACTCTGGATTCTGACAGAGGGCCATGAGACTTCGACCAGCGCGCAAAAATGGAGGCTCTAGACCCTTCCAGAGCCGAGATATCGGATGTCAAAGTTTTGACCTGAAATAAAAACATAAGGGGTAACACTGTCGTTTTTGGCCGAAATTTTGACCCCCTCCGATCTTCTTGAAACTCTGGATTCTGACAGAGGGCCACGAGACTTCGACCAGCGCGCAAAAATGGAGGCTCTAGACCCTTCCAGAGCCGAGATATCGGATGTCAAAGTTTTGACCTGAAAAAAAACATAAGGGGTAACACTGTCGTTTTTGGCCGAAATTTTGACCCCCTCCGATCTTCTTGAAACTCTGGATTCTGACAGAGGGCCACGAGACTTCGACCAGCGCGCAAAAATGGAGGCTCTAGACCCTTCCAGAGCCGAGATATCAGATGTCAAAGTTTTGACCTGAAAAAAAAAACATAAGGGGTAACACTGTCGTTTTTGGCCGAAATTTTGACCCCCTCCGATCTTCTTGAAACTCTGGATTCTGAGAGAGGGCCACGAGACTTCGACCAGCGCGCAAAAATGGAGGCTCTAGACCCTTCCAGAGCCGAGATATCGGATGTCAAAGTTTTGACCTGAAAAAAAAACATAAGGGGTAACACTGTCGTTTTTGGCCGAAATTTTGACCCCCTCCGATCTTCTTGAAACTCTGGATTCTGACAGAGGGCCACGAGACTTCGACCAGCGCGCAAAAATGGAGGCTCTAGACCCTTCCAGAGCCGAGATATCGGATGTCAAAGTTTTGACCTGAAAAAAAAAACATAAGGGGTAACACTGTCGTTTTTGGCCGAAATTTTGACCCCATCCGATCTTCTTGAAACTCTGGATTCTGACAGAGGGCCACGAGACTTCGACCAGCGCGCAAAAATGGAGGCTCTAGACCCTTCCAGAGCCGAGATATCGGATGTCAAAGTTTTGACCCGAAAAAAAAACATAAGGGGTAACACTGTCGTTTTTGGCCGAAATTTTGACCCCCTCCGATCTTCTTGAAACTCTGGATTCTGACAGAGGGCCACGAGACTTCGACCAGCGCGCAAAAATGGAGGCTCTAGACCCTTCCAGAGCCGAGATATCAGATGTCAAAGTTTTGACCTGAAAAAAAAAAACATAAGGGGTAACACTGTCGTTTTTGGCCGAAATTTTGACCCCCTCCGATCTTCTTGAAACTCTGGATTCTGAGAGAGGGCCACGAGACTTCGACCAGCGCGCAAAAATGGAGGCTCTAGACCCTTCCAGAGCCGAGATATCGGATGTCAAAGTTTTGACCTGAAAAAAAAAACATAAGGGGTAACACTGTCGTTTTTGGCCGAAATTTTGACCCCCTCCGATCTTCTTGAAACCCTGGATTCTGACAGAGGGCCACGAGACTTCGACCAGCGCGCAAAAATGGAGGCTCTAGACCCTTCCAGAGCCGAGATATCGGATGTCAAAGTTTTGACCTGAAAAAAAAAACATAAGGGGTAACACTGTCGTTTTTGGCCGAAATTTTGACCCCATCCGATCTTCTTGAAACTCTGGATTCTGACAGAGGGCCACGAGACTTCGACCAGCGCGCAAAAATGGAGGCTCTAGACCCTTCCAGAGCCGAGATATCGGATGTCAAAGTTTTGACCTGAAAAAAAAACATAAGGGGTAACACTGTCGTTTTTGGCCGAAATTTTGACCCCCTCCGATCTTCTTGAAACTCTGGATTCTGACAGAGGGCCCCGAGACTTCGACCAGCGCGCAAAAATGGAGGCTCTAGACCCTTCCAGAGCCGAGATATCGGATGTCAAAGTTTTGACCTGAAAAAAAAAACATAAGGGGTAACACTGTCGTTTTTGGCCGAAATTTTGACCCCCTCCGATCTTCTTTAAACTCTGGATTCTGACAGAGGGCCACGAGACTTCGACCAGCACGCAAAAATGGAGGCTCTAGACCCTTCCAGAGCCGAGATATCGGATGTCAAAGTTTTGACCTGAAAAAAAACATAAGGGGTAACACTGTCGTTTTTGGCCGAAATTTTGACCCCCTCCGATCTTCTTGAAACTCTGGATTCTGACAGAGGGCCACGAGACTTCGACCAGCGCGCAAAAATGGAGGCTCTAGACCCTTCCAGAGCCGAGATATCGGATGTCAAAGTTTTGACCTGAAAAAAAAACATAAGGGGTAACACTGTCGTTTTTGGCCGAAATTTTGACCCCCTCCGATCTTCTTGAAACTCTGGATTCTGACAGAGGGCCACGAGACTTCGACCAGCGCGCAAAAATGGAGGCTCTAGACCCTTCCAGAGCACGCCGAGATATCGGATGTCAAAGTTTTGACCTGAAAAAAAAACATAAGGGGTAACACTGTCGTTTTTGGCCGAAATTTTGACCCCCTCCGATCTTCTTGAAACTCTGGATTCTGACAGAGGGCCCCGAGACTTCGACCAGCGCGCAAAAATGGAGGCTCTAGACCCTTCCAGAGCCGAGATATCGGATGTCAAAGTTTTGACCTGAAAAAAAAACATAAGGGGTAACACTGTCGTTTTTGGCCGAAATTTTGACCCCCTCCGATCTTCTTGAAACTCTGGATTCTGACAGAGGGCCACGAGACTTCGACCAGCGCGCAAAAATGGAGGCTCTAGACCCTTCCAGAGCCAAGATATCGGATGTCAAAGTTTTGACCTGAAAAAAAAACATAAGGGGTAACACTGTCGTTTTTGGCCGAAATTTTGACCCCCTCCGATCTTCTTGAAACTCTGGATTCTGACAGAGGGCCACGAGACTTCGACCAGCGCGCAAAAATGGAGGCTCTAGACCCTTCCAGAGCCGAGATATCGGATGTCAAAGTTTTGACCTGAAAAAAAAAACATAAGGGGTAACACTGTCGTTTTTGGCCGAAATTTTGACCCCCTCCGATCTTCTTGAAACTCTGGATTCTGACAGAGGGCCACGAGACTTCGACCAGCGCGCAAAAATGGAGGCTCTAGACCCTTCCAGAGCCGAGATATCGGATGTCAAAGTTTTGACCTGAAAAAAAACATAAGGGGTAACACTGTCGTTTTTGGCCGAAATTTTGACCCCCTCCGATCTTCTTGAAACTCTGGATTCTGACAGAGGGCCACGAGACTTCGACCAGCGTGCAAAAATGGAGGCTCTAGACCCTTCCAGAGCCGAGATATCGGATGTCAAAGTTTTGACCTGAAAAAAAAAACATAAGGGGTAACACTGTCGTTTTTGGCCGAAATTTTGACCCCCTCCGATCTTCTTGAAACTCTGGATTCTGACAGAGGGCCACGAGACTTCGCCCAGCACGCAAAAATGGAGGCTCTAGACCCTTCCAGAGCCGAGATATCGGATGTCAAAGTTTTGACCTGAAAAGAAAACATAAGGGGTAACACTTTCGTTTTTGGCCGAAATTTTGACCTCCTCCGATCTTCTTGAAACTCTGGATTCTGACAGAGGGCCACGAGACTTCGACCAGCGCGCAAAAATGGAGGCTCTAGACCCTTCCAGAGCCGAGATATCGGATGTCAAAGTTTTGACCTGAAAAAAAAACATAAGGATTTTTTGGCCGTTTTTGGCCGAAATTTTGACCCCCTCCGATCTTCTTTAAACTCTGGATTCTGACAGAGGGCCACGAGACTTCGACCAGCGCGCAAAAATGGAGGCTCTAGACCCTTCCAAAGCCGAGATATCGGATGTCAAAGTTTTGACCTGAAAAAAAACATAAAGGGTAACACTGTCGTTTTTGGCCGAAATTTTGACCCCCTCCGATCTTCTTGAAACTCTGGATTCTGACAGAGGGCCACGAGACTTCGACCAGCACGCAAAAATGGAGGCTCTAGACCCTTCCAGAGCCGAGATATCGGATGTCAAAGTTTTGACCTGAAAAGAAAACATAAGGGGTAACACTTTCGTTTTTGGCCGAAATTTTGACCTCCTCCGATCTTCTTGAAACTCTGGATTCTGACAGAGGGCCACGAGACTTCGACCAGCGCGCAAAAATGGAGGCTCTAGACCCTTCCAGAGCCGAGATATCGGATGTCAAAGTTTTGACCTGAAAAAAAAACATAAGGGGTAACACTGTCGTTTTTGGCCGAAATTTTGACCGCCTCCGATCTTCTTGAAACTCTGGATTCTGACAGAGGGCCACGAGACTTCGACCAGCGCGCAAAAATGGAGGCTCTAGACCCTTCCAGAGCCGAGATATCGAATGTCAAAGTTTTGACCTGAAAAAAAACAAGGGGTAACACTGTCGTTTTTGGCCGAAATTTTGACCCCCTCCGATCTTCTTGAAACTCTGGATTCTGACAGAGGGCCATGAGACTTCAACCAGCGCGCAAAAATGGAGGCTCTAGACCCTTCCAGAGCCGAGATAACGGATGTCAAAGTTTTGACCCGAAAAAAAAACATAAGGGGTAACACTGTCGTTTTTGGTCGAAATTTTGACCTCCTCCGATCTTCTTGAAACTCTGGATTCTGACAGAGGGCCACGAGACTTAGACCAGCGCGCAAAAATGGAGGCTCTAGACCCTTCCAGAGCCGAGATATCGGATGTCAAAGTTTTGACCTGAAAAAAAAACATAAGGGGTAACACTGTCGTTTTTGGCCGAAATTTTGACCCCCTCCGATCTTCTTGAAACTCTGGATTCTGACAGAGGGCCATGAGACTTCAACCAGCGCGCAAAAATGGAGGCTCTAGACCCTTCCAGAGCCGAGATATCGGATGTCAAAGTTTTGACCCGAAAAAAAAACATAAGGGGTAACACTGTCGTTTTTGGCCGAAATTTTGACCCCCTCCGATCTTCTTGAAACTCTGGATTCTGACAGAGGGCCACGAGACTTCGACCAGCGTGCAATAATGGAGGCTCTAGACCCTTCCAGAGCCGAGATATCGGATGTCAAAGTTTTGACCTGAAAAAAAAAACATAAGGGGTAACACTGTCGTTTTTGGCCGAAATTTTGACCCCCTCCGATCTTCTTGAAACTCTGGATTCTGACAGAGGGCCACGAGACTTCGACCAGCGCGCAAAAATGGAGGCTCTAGACCCTTCCAGAGCCGAGATATCGGATGTCAAAGTTTTGACCTGAAAAAAAACATAAGGGGTAACACTGTCGTTTTTGGCCGAAATTTTGACCCCCTCCGATCTTCTTGAAACTCTGGATTCTGACAGAGGGCCACGAGACTTCGACCAGCGTGCAAAAATGGAGGCTCTAGACCCTTCCAGAGCCGAGATATCGGATGTCAAAGTTTTGACCTGAAAAAAAAAAACATAAGGGGTAACACTGTCGTTTTTGGCCAAAATTTTGACCCCCTCCGATCTTCTTGAAACTCTGGATTCTGACAGAGGGCCACGAGACTTCGACCAGCGCGCAAAAATGGAGGCTCTAGACCCTTCCAGAGCCGAGATATCGGACGTCAAAGTTTTGACCTGAAAAGAAAACATAAGGGGTAACACTGTCGTTTTTGGCCGAAATTTTGACCCCCTCCGATCTTCTTGAAACTCTGGATTCTGACAGAGGGCCACGAGACTTCGACCAGCACGCAAAAATGGAGGCTCTAGACCCTTCCAGAGCCGAGATATCGGATGTCAAAGTTTTGACCTGAAAAAAAAACATAAGGGGTAACACTGTCGTTTTTGGCCGAAATTTTGACCGCCTCCGATCTTCTTGAAACTCTGGATTCTGACAGAGGGCCACGAGACTTCGACCAGCGCGCAAAAATGGAGGCTCTAGACCCTTCCAGAGCCGAGATGTCAGATGTCAAAGTTTTGACCTGAAAAAAAAAAACATAAGGGGTAACACTGTCGTTTTTGGCCGAAATTTTGACCCCCTCCGATCTTCTTGAAACTCTGGATTCTGACAGAGGGCCACGAGACTTCGACCAGCGCGCAAAAATGAAGGCTCTACAGGCGGCCCGCGGGCCGCATCCGGCCCGTCACCATTCATTTTATGGCCCGTGTCATGCAAAAGATGAATGCACTTTTTGAGCTCAAAGGTTGCACAAATATTACCCTATGTAGATACCGAGGACGTTTTGTATAATCCATGATTTATTCATAAAAAAATAATCATCGTCATTGTGATCTGTGTGTATTGTTTAATGGAACTTATAATAGAGGATTTAATAGAGTCTCCGCAACGGCGATTGAAGTGCGCGCACGTCCGAGTGAAGACTGCGCGAGCCATGCAGCTGACAGCAGCGGCAACAAGCGCTCAGCTTGATTACAGAAACATTCTAGCGCTAGATCTCTTATTTAAGAGCGACCTAAATTAATGCACTGCTAGTTAACTGGAGATGTTTTATTTGTAGGTAGGCTGCATCCGTGCTAACATGACTAATGACAAAATCATCGTGCGCGCGTGACATTGCGCAAAACATCTGTATTATTTTTAAGAATTGATTCGGGTGACGTTAGAGCTGATCCGCGCATCTCCACTCTCCAATGTGTAATTATTGGCCGATGGTCCTCTTAACAGCATGAAAAACAAAACTTGTTGATTCAAATAGTTGGTTATAAACAGAAAGTAGCCTAAGCAAAAACGCTCCGATTACATTGACGAGCTGTCATCACGTCAACGAGTTCACGGCACTCTTGCATAACTGGCAGTTTAGTTCTGAACGGGGCACAGCTCGCATGAAGAATGGATCATGTGAAAGCTGCTATTGACCGAATTCTGACTAACTTAAAAGTTAGATCTACTGGACTAGTAGTGGACCTAGTATTGGAGGCTATGAATAATAACTTTGTAAAGCCACCCTGAGTATAAAAACATGTCATTCAAATGTCATTATTTTTACTTTTTTCATGTTCCAGTATTACTTTAAATTGGACAAAGACTGGCAAGACTTACCTTGCAGGGAGGTTTTTAATGTATGCGTATGAACTTAAAAAAAAATGTTGCATTAATATTGCTTGAAAACTGTTAATTCACTTTATTGTTCCAGATTTTTTATTTTCACGTTCAGTATTAGCTTACTTTAAATAGGACTAGCAAAAAGACTTGCAAGACTTACCTAGCAAGATAGGTAATTAACTGCATTTCTAAATAAGTAAAAACTGTAAATATTGTCATAAATAAAGTCTTACGATGCAAGTTGTATTTGTGGCCCTTCACATTTTACGTGGTTTAAATGTGGCCCCCTTGGCCTCTGAACTTGAGTAGGCTACCCCTGCTCTAGACCCTTCCAGAGCTGAGATATTGAAACTCAAAATTTCGACCAGAAAAAAAAAACGACAAGTGTTACCCCTTACGTTTTTTTTTTTTTTACAAAAATTAAGTAGGCCTATCCCCAATCTTCTCACAACTCTGGATTCTGATAGAGGGCCATGAGACTTAGACCTGAGTGCAAAATGGAGGCTCTAGAACCTTCCAGAGCCGAGATATTGAGATATTTATAAAAAGCACAAACAACTGTCAGGTGAATGTTACGCCTTTTTTATTATAGCAAATATGCAAGTAAATAAAAAAGAAGACACTGTAAATAAACACATGCCCTTTAATACCACAGTCTAATTATTAATACATTAAATAATGACAGTTTTCACCTTGGTAGACGTTTTGAAATGTTGAGGATTTTCTTTTGTCATTTGTATGTACATATCATATTGCTTTGCTCATGTTGAATCCATCAGTCTTCTAGTATTAAAGCAGTGTCCGGATGGGGTTTTGGGGTCTGCTTACAAAGAGAAACGGCTGCAATATTCAAATAACTGTACATGGTACCAGCGTTTAGGCCTGATGAAGTGTGTCACCCGTGTCCTGAATGCATTACAACCACATTTAAAGGAATCACCGTCAATATGAATCATCTGAAAAGCACAACTTCTGTTACGCAAACTTTGATCATCATGTCATGGATCGACAGCATACATGTTTTATCCGCACCGGGATTCACTCTTTTGAATCTCAGCGCTCTGTGTGTTCTGGGTTTGTAAATGCACTGTCTTGGGAATGCATGCTGGGATTGCTCTCTCTCTCTCACACACACACACACACACACACACACATGAAAGGGCTGGTTGGTCATTCCCTTTGTGACAGAACCAGATCTGGGTCAGTTCTGCAGAAGTAGTGGACACTTCATCAGACGACTTTGTTAATGAACACTTTCAGGAGTTTAAACTAGACTTTAGATGGACAAGGCAGAATGAGGGGTTTGCTTTTGATCAAGATATTTGGGTTGAAAAGAAACAGCATGTGTGATTCACACACACACTGGAGGAGTTTGTTGTTCTGTTGGTCTTTGATCAGGTTTAGATGTAGTGTCCTCGACCCAGATCAGTGCTGTGATTATGAAGATGATGATGACCCGTGTCTACACTGGACTTGAGGCCAGACTTGGCAACAGACATACATCATAAAAACAATCATGAAAAATAGCAAAAATGTACACAAAACGCCACAACTTTGTATACATGTGGTTGCATGTATATACACACTCGTGTTTTCAAGTTTGGGGTCAGAAGGTTATATTTATGGGTCATATACTGTATGTAGTATAGTAGTGGGCAAAAGTGATGTTTGTTTTTGATGTCCCTACAAGTTCAATCAAACCTTAAAAATATGAGACACAATATTTTAAATATGAAGAAAAAAAACAAAACACTAAACTTGGTCGTTATTTAGCAAAAAAAAGAGGCAAACTACAGCTACAGGTTTACTTTACATACAAAATAAAATACATTGTTTTTATATATTTTTGGCTTGGCCAAAAACTATGTTGCCACAATTTGGCATGTTTCATTGTGTTATAATCACGAATAAAACAACAGTATGCTTACTAACATACATATATATATATTCACACACACTGTATAATATTTAAATAAAGGGTGAAAATGTCAATTATACTGGGGCAGACATCACTTTTAGCCACTACTGTACATATACATACAGTTAATAGACAATTACTATATATATAACAGGTTACATATAACAGGTTACTTGTTATACATAACAGGTAAACTATATGTAGTTTACCTTCATATATATGCACACTGTATAGTAATTGTCTATATACTGTATGTATATGTACAGTAGTGGCTAAAAGTGATGTCTGCCTCAGTATAATTGACATATTCACCCTTTATTTAAATATTATACAGTATATATATATATATATATATATATATATATATATATTAGTAAGTATTAGTAAGCATACTAGGCTATGTTGTTTTATTCGTGATTATAACACAATGAAACATGCCAAATTGTGGCAACATAATTTTTGGCCAAGCCAAAAATATATAAATACAATATATTTTATTTTGTATGTAAAATAAACCTGTAGCTGTAGTTTGCCTTTTTTTTTTTTGCTAAACAATGATATATATATATATATATATATATATATATATATATATATATATACACACTGTATACATACATACATACATATATATATATATATATATATATATATATATATATAATCACATATATATATATATATATATACACACTGTATATATACACTATATATAAATATGTATATATGTGTCACATTTAAACTGTTTAAATCTACTCGGTTAAAGAGCGCATTACAAGCTGGCTTAAAACAATTTGTTATATGGCAATCAATTTATTATATTTGCAAATACTATCTTTTTTCAGACAGAAAGGGAATGTGTTACTGTAGTTTAACTGGAGTTTACTGTAGTTTTACTGCAGTTTACTGTAGTTTAACTGTAGTTTAACTGTAGTTTACGGTAGTTTATTGTAGTTTTACAGTAGTTTACTATAGTTTCACTGTAGTTTACTGTAGTTTAACTGTAGTTTTACTCCAGTTTACTATAGTTTACTGTAATTTAACTGTAGTTTAACTGTAGTTTTACTGTAGTTTACTATAGTTTACTGTAATTTAACTGCAGTTTACTGTAGTTGAACTATAGTTTAACAGTAGTTTACTGTAGTTTTACTGTTTACTGTAGTTTAACAGCAGTTTGCTGTAGCCCCGTGTGACACGTGTTATGAACTTCCCAACGTATCCGTCCTTGACTCACGCGATCCCGCATCTCACAACATTTTGACGTCAAAAACAGAAAACGATCAACTTCAAACAATCGGAAAACCTGATAAACTGGGCTAATGAATAACGATTATTCATTCACAAAGATGGTTTAAAAATTAATGCACCATAGTTAGTTACCCTCATTCTGTCAGCACTCTCAAACTTGAGTCTATTTCCACTGAATCTTTAAACGCACGGCGTCTGAGATGCATTTAAGTGCAAACGTATGTTATGAACACTATGGATTTCCTCTAGACACAATCATATGTCTTCATCTTCCAATGCTTTGCCTCAGGACCCTTACATTTACTTTGTGACACACACACACACACACACACACTCTTTGTGTTTAGCTCAGAATTCTTTTGATTCAAGCATTAGAGAGCTTATAAAACTTTCAAATGTTTAACGATATGCTTAATGTTCTGGCTCGCTCCATCATTGTTTCCTATTTCTCAACGCCGGCTTTACAAAACCCCACGTTTGCAAGCAGATCCTTCAAACATAGAAGCCTGAACGCATTAAACCCCAGACCGCTTCGGCCCCGCCGCTCCAGGGCGTAATAGTGTTTCTGTGAGCGCTGCCAGGAAAGTCTCTCAAACGTAATGCCTTCAGAACAACACTCCCATCATCCTTCATGTAACAACAGAAATAAACACAAAACTCCATCCTAGTACTGATAACCGCATACAACGGTGCTATACGGAGTGAAAAACTTTATAAACAACAAGGTTGAAATGAAAAAAATCCATGGGGAGCGAGAAATCGGCCCTCGGCCCCTGACGATACAGTCATTTTAATCACACACCGAAAGAGGGGCGTGGCCTGATTCCATATGCGTGAGGACGTCCTCTGATTGGTGGTTCGGGCGGAACATGAAGTGACGCAGATCCTGTTGAAGTTCTTTGGGTTTGTGTGTGTGTGTGTGCATTACATTCCCCTTGTAAACGCTGCGAGTCTGTGTGTGTGGAGGGGCCGAGGGCCTGAGTGTGTGTCTAGTCCAGCGGCTCCTGCTTTATCCTGATGGGTGTGTTCATGGACTGACTCCTCCTGTCCTCGCGACACAACACGTACTCGCTGAACTGAGACGAGTCGACTCCGCCGCCACAGGACGCGGACACGCTGAAGCCCTTCTGGAAGAGACGCTCCAACACCTGAAACACAAGCACAAGCTCAAAACACACTCGCACATCTCATCATGTACACGAGGAGCGGTCAAGTTTGGCGTCAGGGAGAAGATTAAGTCGAACAGAGTAAAAATTGTGAGATATGATTACTAGGGCTGTCAAACGATTAATCGGATCCAAAATAAAAGTTTGTGTTTGCGTAATATATGTGGGCATAGTGTGTATAATTATTTTGTATTTATAAATAGACACACATGCATGTATATATTTATGAAAAATGTGTTCTTAATATATCAAATATTTATACATAACATTAATTATGTATAAATATATTTAAAGTATATTCTTTCAGAATATTTTTCAATTTTTTTTTATTTATATATACAAAATAACTATACACACTATGCCCACATATATTACGTAAACACAAACTTTTATTTTGAATGCGATTAATCGCGATTAATCCAACCAAAATAAAAGTTTGTGTTTACGTAATATATGTGGGCATAGTGTGTATAGTTATTTTGTATATGTAAATAGACACACATGCATGTATATATTTAAGAAAAATGTGTTCTTAATATATCAAATATTTATACATAATATTAATTATGTATAAATGAAGAGTTCAGATGCAAAAGCCTCTAAATGCCATTTGAAATTTTCTTCTAAAATGATCATTTTTATCAAGCTTGTATATTTAAGTTCAGTAATTTCACTTAAATGGTAATGAAGATTACCTATTAATTGTCATTTAAGTGAAATTACTGAACTTAAATATACAAGTTTGATAAAAATGGGCATTTTAGAAGAAAATTTCAAATGGCATTTAGAGGCTTTTGCATCTGAACTCTTCAAATATATATAAAGTATATTATTCTTTCAGATTATTTTTAATTTTTTTATTTATTTATATATACAAAATAACTACACACACTACGCCCACATATATTACGTAAACACAAACTTTTATTTTGAATGCGATTAATCGTTTGACAGCCCTAATTATTACAATTCAAGGTTGCACTTTATTTGAGCGTTTCCTCATCACAGTGTAATTGTATATTTAAGCACTGAGTAATAGTAATTAACTATAGGATTAAGGTTTGGTTGAGGGTTAGTTGCATGTAATTATGTATTATTTATAGTTATTACTATAGTAACTACATGTAACATACAGTATGTAACAAGAACACGTTAAAATAAAGTGTTACCCAATTTAATATAACTGTTTTCTATGTGAATATATAGTAAAGTGTAATTTATTCCTCATTACCCCAGTCTTCAGTGTCACATGACCCTTCAGAAATCACTCTAATATGAGGATCTGATGCTCAAGAAACACTTATGATTATTATCAATGTTGAAAACAGTTGTGCTGCTTCATATTTTGGTTGAAACTGTGTTTTTCAGGATTCTATGTTGAATTGTAAAAAAACAAAAACAGCATTTATTTGAGGTTGTAAATGTCTCAAGTGTCATTTTTGATCAGTTTAACCATCCCGTCCCGGAGACGAGTTCACTCAGGAAACGACTGAGCAGAGACGTGTTTGGGTGATTTAGTTTGGTTGTAACTTCAGGAGAATGTGGTCGTCAATCTCATAAAATGAGTGTGTGTAAACAGAACGAGATTAAACATTCAGTAGAAGAGTGACAGCCATATTTAACTGAGGTAAGAATGTGCTTACAGAGAAAAAACCTGTGTGTGAGAGAGAGAGAGACAGAGAGAGTGAGTGAGTGAGTGAGCGACTCTATGTCATGTATTTGTCAGTAGAGCTTCTCTCTCTCTCTCTCTCTCTGTGTGTGTGTGTGTGTGTGCAGTGGCACATCTGTCAGTTTGATGAAAGTTCACGAGTGTCCGAGTTGATCCCGGTCTTCCGTCACTCTGAGATATGGCCGGAGAGTGGGACAGCTTCAGCTCTGGGACACAATGAGTGTGTGTGTGTGTGTGTGTGTGTGTTTGGCTAAATGTTTTTCCTTTCTGAAGCCGCTCCCGTGTGTCGTTCGCCCCTCTCACTTCCTCAGTGTCTCAATCTCACTGCAGACTCATTCAATCTCTTTGGATTGTTCTTAAGTTCCCGTGATTTTTCAGGTTTATTAGTTTCTTCTCTCACTTTTTCAAGCTAAACGAGCCGGTTTCTAAAAGCTGAAGCTAAACTGAAGTTACTAGAGCAAAAAAGCTGGATTTTTAAGAGTGCTTAATTGTATTTAATGTGCACTTCAGTGTATTTAAAAACCTGTAATTGCAGATGATATAATATTAATGAAATAAGAGGCCACTTAAGTGTACTTAAAGAGAGCAGACTTTCATGACGCACTTTAAAAAATGGACTGGATGTCACACAAGAGTGCGATTACAAATATATAAAAATACAGAGTATACAAGTTTCAATAGATATTTTAGATGATCTTAAAGTAATTATAAAATAAATTACATATAAAGATGTACTTGAGTGGGTCACAAAAGCATTCTTAAGTTCAAATAACTGCATTTAATCTAAAAATAAATGATTTAATTGCAACTAACATGCAATTATGTGAGTGAAAACTTTCAGTTCACACTTAAAGTATAATATCTCTTATTTTAAAAGTAAGTAGCATATTTATTTCTTATTATAAACCACACACACACACAGTTGGTTAGTAGCCTAAAGTGATGATTCCACTAGTAATGAGAGTTGTATTGTGTCATACAGTGAGACAGGATTATTGTAATATTCATATAATTATGAGTCAACCGACAGGAGTGTCGTGTTCGTTGTGTTCGCTCCAGAAAAGAGAAAACACCCTTTCCACCTCTCATCCTCCCAGCCGGGCTGAGACGAGGAACATGTCCAATCAGGATCGGCCGTCTCACGGGTCATGAGGTCACTGATGCAATAATCGTACTAATAACTATAGACACACTGCAAAAATACTACTTTTTAAATTATTATTGTTTATTTTGTACATTAATGTCATTTTTTCTCTAATTTTAAGCCTAATATTTAGCAAAAAAAAAGTAACCTGACATAAATAAATAAAATCTAGTGAAAATCTGGTAAAAAAAAAAAAAAAAAAAAAAAAAAAAGGCAAACCAATGGCATGCAAACCAATCTGAAAAGGCTTCTGTAAAGGTCGGGTTTAGTGTCAAAAGTATAAAATAGGATTTTAAGTTCCTTGTTTGTAAGGTTGTGAATATAAAAATTAAAGCGTTTTAATTTTTTTTTTTTTTAATAAATGAATACTTTTGTTCAGCAAGGTAAAATTGTTCAAAACTCAAAAGATTCTATTACAAATAAAAGCTGTTCTTTTAAACTTTTTGACGAATCCAGAAAAAAATCCTCATTTTCACTCTTATAGACGGGCTCCTTGAGCATTATTATTTTGCTTTAGTAATGTTTAAAAAAATGTTTTTTTGCAGTGCATTATTAAGTGGAGAAGTCGAGCGGACTCTGTCAAACCCCAGTGTGTCGTCTACATAGACAGCACTTTTAAGACAGCATGGGCACGTTCCAGATGAGAGAAAACTGCAGTTTTTCAACGCATTATTGTTCCTATTAAGCACTAAAGCAATCAGAATACATTTACATCACAATTATTCCCAATCCCAGCTAACAGTGAACTTCACAAACCTTCTTTCAGTAACGTTAACGTTCGTTCAGAGTTAACCGGTGTTTACGCAATGTTTCCTGAACCTTTTTTTAAATGTTACTAGTTTTAGAATGTTCAAAAGTAACAATCTCAAAATGTTTGCAAAATGGAATGTTCCCTTAATTTGACAGTTAAAACGTTTAAAAAACTGGAACATTCCAAATAACGTTTTAACGGGAACTTTGGCTAAATGTTTTTAGAGTGGATGAGTGTGAGAGAAAACATGATTATAAATATATTTCAATCATTATTGAGAATGTGTCTGCATATTAGAGCATTGCATCATTGGCTTTAGCAGCAGTGTGTGTGTGTGTGTGTGTGTGTGTGAACAGTTCTGTTTGAGAGATAGCAGCTTCAGCAAGAAACAGAGAAACGAGCTTCAGTCACTTCACAGAAATCAACTCGTTTTAGAAAAGAAATAGAGCGAGCAAACAAAGAGAGGGCAGACGGAGACTGACTGAAACTGTTGTGTTAGTTGATGCAGCCAATTAATTATATTGCAAGCCATTTAGAAATCTATAAAAGAAGCATAAAGGGGTTGAGGCTGTTTGAGAAAGTGTAAGTATGGTATTAAAAAATGCAATACGTGTGTTTCAACCGCTCTGGGCGTTGTTACGTTGGAGTCTCTTTTTTTAAAAGGGAAGAGCTGTGTCTTAAAAAGGAGAAACGTGTAAATTATGCATTTCATTTTCTAACCTCTCTTTTCTTCTCGCTCTTGCCTTTTGTTTTTGAGGGAGTGAAGAATTATGGCTGCACATAAAAAGCCGTTTTGTTGCGTGTTTTACTCGAGCCTGAGGGGGCGCTGTCGAGGTGTGTGTGTTCGGGTTAGTTCAAATACAGGTTGAGCCTCAAATCTCATTAACATAATCAGAGATGAAATGTATGGAAATATTGGTTATAGTAACCAAAATGATCAAGATTATCAAGATTATCACGGTATTGTGCTGGAAATGTTCAGGATACAGTGAAATCAAGTTGTCGAAAAGCAACAAACAACATAAAATAATATAATAACAATAAAATGAGCTCGTTTTGTTTGCATAAATATTAAAATAATAACATTATAGATGATTTCCGGATTTTAAACGAAGAAAAAATATTGGTTTTATTGACAGTTTTGATTTAAAAAAAAGTTAATTATAAAATGATAAACCTCACGTTTCAGGCCTATGAAATATGTTTTTCCCCTCTTAAAGGGACACTTACTGGATATAACAACTGTATTCGTCATATACACCGAGGATGACAAGAGGGAGAGGAAATCACGGGGTAATTTTCATTTTTAGGTGAACTATCCCTTTAAATTTAGTTACATTTTTTGTGTTTTCTGTTGTTCGTTTTCTGAAAGCCATTTTAATAGTTTAATTAAACGTTAATGATCAAAAAGCATGTCTAATGAATTGAATTCATAAAAACAAAAAATTTTAATAATTTAAAAAACAAATCAGAAATTATGTGTATTTTAACAAAACGTTAATTTGATTTATCTTTTAACCATATGAAATTAAACTCGTTGATATTTAAGTTTTAATAATAATTTAATATTATTGTTATTAATGTTAGTATTATTATTACATCGAGATGTAGCTAAAATCTTCTGTACAACAGTAATATATTTCTGTCACAAATTCTTCAAGTTAAACCAAACTTTTATTTTGACGGGTTGCCATGACTTTTTATGACTGGATTTCATCCATGTTTTCGGTATTGCGGTAATATTAGCGCCCTATATTGGTTTCCACAAAAATCTAAAGCACCAAAAACTGTTTTCAACATGATAATGATAATCATAAATGTTGTTTAAGCATCAAATCATCATATTAGAGTGATTTCTGAAGGATCATGTGACACTGAAGACTGGAGTAATGATGCTGAAAATTCACAGGAATAAATTACACTTTACTATATATTCACATAGAAAACAGCTATTTTAAATTTTAATAATATTTCACAGTTTTTACTGTATTTTGATCAAATAAACACAGACTTGGTGAGCAGAAAGACTTCTTTACAGACCTCAAACTTTTGATTTTGGTTAAATGAGATATTTAGCTTGATATCAATCAAGTCAGGACTAAACCTGTGACGCTGAAAGACGCTGTCTAGATAGGTAGCACTACTGTCAGCCACACATCTAGTGATGATGAGCTAGTTATTTATGCCAGCATTGACACTGATTGTCTTCAATCCGGCCAGGTAAAGACTAAGCGTCTGAAACGTGCAGGAATAAAGAGTCCTGAATGCTTTCTGCACACCGGTACACACCAGTAATGTGCTTACCTGCACTGAGTTCAGTCTGCAGTATCCGTTCAGGGGGAAGCGGATGACGTGTGTGGGGTCCTGGTTCCAGCCGGCGTTGACCGAGTTACACATGACGTCGCCGGTCTCGGGGAACACCTCCTCGATGAGCACCTTCTCGCCGCTGAGGGCGATGCGCTCGCCGAGGTCAGGGGTCACGCGCACCACCAGGCAGTCGCAGGGTTGAGCCAGGCGCCTCTGCTCCCGATCCTGCTTCCAGCGCTCCAGCTCCTTGATCATCGGAGACAGCTGGTAATAACGCGCCTCCTCGTACAGCAGGTGGAACTCCTGCAACATTCAGACACGGTGTCAAATCTCTGCATTTTACAACCAGATGCGTTTACTTGCGAAGCATTTTTTTTATAATTTTACTACATTTTTGTGATATTTATGGATCATCAAAAGACACTCCTAATGTTACAAAAGATTCTATTACGTAATGCTGTTCTTTGGAACTTTATACTCATCAAAGAATCCTGAAAGAAAAATCAACTTTGATTATAATCAAATGTTTCTTGAGCATCAGATCATCATATTTAAGTGATTTGTGAAGGATCATGTGACACTGAAGACTGGAGTAATGATGCTTTGATCAAAGGAATAAATTACACTTTACTATCCACATAGAAGACGTTTTAAAATGTAATAATATTTCACATTTTGACTAATTTTGATAAAATAAGTACAGCCTCGGTGAGCAGAAGACACTTTTAAAGGGATAGTTCACTTTGAAATTAATTTTTGTTATGTTTTAGCGTACCTCAAGGACATCCAAGATGTAGGTGTCTTTGTTTCTGCAGTAGTTTCAATTTTGATATTTTTAAGTCAAACCGTTCTTGTCTGTCAGTCATATAATGGAGGTCTATGGTCACCACCTCAAAGAGCATGCACAGAGAAGTCAAAATTAAACATGATTTAATGACTCGTAAATGTAAGTACACATTGATGGCCTAAGACACGAAACGAGCGGTTTGTGTGAGAAAACGAACAGTATTTATATAGTTTTTACCTCTTGTCACCACAGCCACATCCAAGTGCTGCGGGCGCTTTGTGATATAATTTAAAATATGATTTAAAACGATATAAATACTGTTCATTTTCTCACACAAACCGCTTGTTTCGTGTCTTAGGCCATTAATGTGTCCTTACATTTACGAGTCATTAAATCATGTTTAATTTGGACTTCTCTGTGCATGCTCTTTGAGGTGGTGACCATAGACCTCCATTATATGACTGACAGACAAGAACGGTTTGACCTAAAAATATCAAAATTAAAACAGCTGCGGAAATTGTTCGTATTTGGAAATGTTATACTTTGAATCGCGATATTGATGCTATTACTGAATAATATATATAAAATAATATATATTATTATAAATATATAAATAATTAGAATAATTATAAATAATATATTTAATATAAATAATTATTTAAAAAAAGAGAAAACACTTTTCAATAGATGTTCATGCTTTCTAGATCAAATACAGTCACCGACTATGAGCGAAGGTGCAATGCAATGCCACTAATAAATAAAAAAAGTAGCTAAATAAAAGGCAGTAAATGAATGAATGTTTAAAGGCGTGCGGGGGGGCATGTTTGGCTCAGAGGGGCATCGGCTCGGCCCGCGGGTCACAGTCGAGACGTTTGGCAGGATCTCATGTGCTCGTTGGAGCCCGTCAGTGAAGGACCTCGAGGCTTCACCGTTTCTGAATCCAGGCAGACAACAGCAGACTGCCAAACTCTCTCTCTCTCTCTCTCTCTCTCTCTCTCTCTCTCTCTCTCTCTCTCTCTCTCGCTCTTCCTCACGGGGATCTTGCCAGGGGTTTTTTGCCCCTTTCAGTTTTTCCTTAATTTCCCACAAGTCCAGATGGTACTATTCTTCCTCGTCTCTCCATCGCTGAGGAGCTGAGGTGTGGAAATGATCGAGTTCATCTGAGGATATGGTTTTGTGTGCAGAGTAATCTGCATAAAGATTGATATGAACAGTCCTGAACTACATGACTGATTGTATACGCAGGTTTCTCTGTGTGGAGGATCAACCGTTTGACACGCTAATAAAAATCTTGTTTATATCCTTGCATGATGTAAACTACATTTTCATGTGGCTCTATTAAGTTCAACTTCATTATATATATATATATATATATATATATATATATATATATATATATATATATATATATATATATATATATACACACATGCATGTATATTTAAGAAAAAAATATTATTTATATATAAAATGTTATATTTATATATAATATACATTATATATAAATCTATATACAGTATATACATGAAAATATTTCTTAAATATATACATGCATGTGTGTGTATTTATATATATATATATATATATATATATATATATATATATATATAATAACTATACACAGTGCACCCACATATTACACATATTATGTAAACACAAACTTTTATTTTGGATGTAATTAATCGTGATTAATCGTTTTACAGCCCAAGTGATTAGTCTTATGATTAATATTACTTAAGGTCTTTTCTAAGATATTATTATTTCAAAAATATAATGGCAAACCTGCACTAAAATTAGTTTTTTTTTTAAGATTTGTAATCACAACGTTTTTTCTTTTGTCAAATCAACTTAAATATTTTATTTAGTTGAGATAACTTATTATTTTGAGTTTCTGATGATTAAATTAATCTCCTTCATTGTATTAACTCACTTTTTCCGGTTCAATCAACTTAAAATTAAGGCAACCAGGTTACTTAATTTTTTTAGTTAAACCAACAATATTTTTTTTACAGTGACAGTTAAGGGGTTAAAATCATTGCGAGTGGATATTATAATGGAAAAAGGTATATGACACGTCTCTAACCTCTATACCATGGATAGGATATGTATATATATATATATATTAGGGCTGTCAAAACGATTAATCGCGATTAATCGCATCCAAAATAAAAGTTTGTGTTTACGTAATATATGTGGGTGCACTGTAATTATTTTATATATATATATATATATATATATATATCTATAAATACACACACATGCATATATATTTAAGAAAAAAATATTATTTATATATAAAACGTTTATATTTATATATAATATAAATTATATATAAATCTATATACAGTGTATACATGAAAATATTTCTTAAATATATACATGCATTTGTGTGTACTTATATATATATAAAATAATTAAACACAGTGCACCCACATATTTTATGTAAACACAAACTTTTATTTTGGATGCGATTAATCGTGATTATTTTATTATTTTTATTATTTATTATTATTGTTATTTTTTATTATTTTGAAAAGGTTAAGTTAAGTGGTTAAAATCATTGTAAGTGGACATTATAATGGAAAAAGGTATATGACACGTCTCTGACCTCTATAGTTCAAGCTTAAGCACCTATATATAAGAATTAGACTATTATAATAATGTTTTAAATGGCACAGCTTTAATCTAAGCAGAAAATGCATGGAACCCATTGCAATATAAGCTTTAAAAAAATAACTTCGAAATCCTTGCAAGAGGACATTCCAGAGGGAAAAATGTAAATGAAAGTATATCTAACTTCGGATGGGAGGGACACGTCTCTAACCTCCACACGCAGATTGTCTTATTTCTTTTCTTTTGCCCTTCACACTGCAGATGACAGAACGCATGCGGTGCTGGAGGGAACGAGGGAACGCTACGGCATTAAAAGAAGCTCCGCGTGCGCCTGGATCTCTGTTTTCAGCAGGACTCGTTCTCACACGATGAAGAGCACGACACAAGAGAGGTGAAGAAAGAAAGACGATTCGCTAGCCTGAATTCCCATGTTCAGGCGATCCGACAGGCCTGTTGTGATCCAAAATAATGATCTTACTCGATTGCCCATCGGCAAGACAACATCTCACAGACAGAGAGAGAGAGAGAGAGAGAGAGATCCCCCCCATCTCCATCTAACACATATAAGAGATGACCATTTCTCTTTGATTTCAGTCGAGCACATGCTGATGTAGAGGTCAGATCCGTGACACAAACTCTTTACGGTCTTGCTCATCACGAACGATTCATGTTATTCTGAAAGCAAGACGTGTTTTATAATCGCTGCTAGTGGTCACAAACAGAACAGACTGCTTTATTGACTCCAGCAGCTTGACAACAGATAATCTCTGCTACAAATGAGGCTTTTTTAGATGCAAAGCATATTCCACGTTCACATTGATTTAGCGAAACGCAGGCCGCCGCGGGCCATGACAGTCACGATGCCTCACGGACACGCTTCACACCGCCGGCTGCCGCTCGCATCTCGGTCTGATTTCACACACATTGATCATCAGATCAAACCAGTCCAAACGGGGCTCTTTGTCCAACTCCAGAGAGGAAAACAAAGCCAATCCAGATCAAGATTGAAAGACGTTATGTGTTTACATCATATTGCAGCGTGTTTGTGTACGCAATGTTTCAAAGAAGCTTTACATTAAATGCTATGGACACTCTCAGAAAAAAAGGTACAAAAGCTGTCATTGGGGCTGTGCCTTTTCAAGAGGTAAACTTTTGTCCATTTAAGGTGGTAATATGTACATTTTAGGTGGTAATATATACATTTTAAGTGTTAATATGTACATTTTGGGAGCTGATATGTCCATTTTAGGTCCTAATATGTACATTTTAGGTGCTTATATCTACATTTAGGTGTTATTATGTACATTTTAGGTGCTAATAAGTAGGGCTGTCAAACGATTAATCGTGATTAATCGCACCCAAAATAAAAGTTTGTGTTTACATTATATATGTGGGTGCACTGTGTATAATTATTTTGTATATATATAAATACACACACATGCATGTATATTTAAGAAAAAAAAATTATTTATGTATAAAATATTTATATTTATATATAATATAAATTATATATAAATCTATATACAGAATATACATGAAAATATTTCTTAAATATATACAAGCATGTGTGTCTATTTATATATATAAAATAATTATACACAGTGCTCCCACATATATTATGTAAACACAAACTTTTATTTTGGATGCGATTAATCGCGATTAATCATTTGACAGCCCTACTAATAAGTACATTTTAGGTGGTAATACGTACATTTTAAGTGTTAATATGTACATTTTGGGAGCTAATATGTCCATTTTAGGTCCTAATATGTACATTTTAGGTGCTAATATCTACATTTAGGTGTTAATACGTACATTTAAGGTGGTAATATGTACATTTTAAGTGTTAATATGTACATTCCGGGAGCTAATATGTCCATTTTAGGTCCTAATATGTACATTTTAGGTGTTAATATGTACATTTAGGTCCTAATATGCACATTTTAGGTGCTAATATCTACATTTTAGGTGTTAATATGTACATTTAGGTCCTAATATGTACATTTTAGGTGCTAATATCTACATTTTAGGTGTTAATATGTACATTTTAGGTGTTAATATGTACATTTAGGTCCTAATATGTACATTTTAGGTGCTAATATCTACATTTTAGGTGTTAATATGTACATTTTAAGTGTTAATATGTACATTTCAGGAGTTAATATGTCCAGTTTAGGTCCTAATATGTACATTTTAGGTCATAATATGTACATTTTAGGTGCTAATATGTACCACTAAGGTACCAATATGCACCATTTAGGTACAAAAGTGTACCTTTTGAAAAGGTACAGCCCCAGTGACAGCTTTTTTTTACCTTTTTTTATGAGAGTGTATTGTGACGTTTGAACTGAATATGCCATATGAAATATTCATAAATATGAATTCTAGTCATTTCCGTGGTTCAGATGTATGAACGTAATTTGCTCATACAGGGAAAACACTGCAATGTGACATACAATCACAGCCAATCAGAACGTATTTGATACTTATATAAACATGTCTATTTTGGACCAGTAATATTGCACTATGGGTGGGGCTATCAAAATAAAAACCAAGAAACTAAAAATATGTCCTGATCTTCGTCTTTTCATGTGATTGCAGCTGGACAAAACAAAACCTCAATATTGCATGAAAGAGCTGTTATTACTAGTCCTTTTTTAAGGATTTGACTGGTTAGGACTATGCAAGTATGTGAACACGCATTTACTTAGAAATGTTACTCAAATTTGTGTGCATTACTGCCATTTGCAATGCACTGCATTCTCAGTATTGCCACAGGTGGCGCTATAGCGGACATAAGCAGCATGTGCAGTGTACAAACAAGAGCGCGCTTAAGGGAAAGCAAAGCCACTCTCAGAGAGCAATGAGACTAAATGAAGAGCTAATAGCGATTTATATTTTATCCCAACATGCAATGTATATGTATCGACCTCACACTTCCAACTAACATATACAGGTGAAACTTGAAAAATTAGAATATCATGCAAAAGTTCAAAACTTAAAAGGTGAAACATACATTATAAAGTAATAATAAAGCTTAAGAAAAGCCCAAATTCAAAATTAGAATATTGTGACAAGGTTTTCATAAGCTGTAAGCCATAATCATCAAAATTATAACAAATAAAGGCTTGAAATATCTCATGTAATGAGTCTATATCATATCTAGCTTCACCTTTTAAGTTGAATTACTGAAATAAATTAACTTTTCAAGTTTCACCTGAACATTTGGACCTTGAACCGTTTGGACCCCATTGAAGTCCATTATATGGAGAAAAATCCTGGAATGTTTTCATCAAAAACCTTAATTTCTTTTCGACTGAAGAAAGAAAGACATGGACATCTTGGATGACATGGGGGTGAGTAAATTATCTGCAAAGATTTTTTTTTAAAAGTGAACTACATATTATAGTAATTTTATAGAAAAAATGATAACAAATAAAGGCTTGAAATCTCAATTTTCATGTAATGAGTCTATATTAGTTTCATCTTTTGCTCCATAATTCAAAAAATGCAAATAATTGATCAAATAACTCTTAAAATTTGTTATAACGCATGTGACAACATCGTGGCATGCTGGATACTGTCTCACACACTCCTTTGCTCAATAGTACGCAGTATGCAGTGTTTACTGTAGTACACTACAGGCACTCTATTGCAAAAAGCGAGTGAATCTGGATTTTTCCATGTTTCAGACTAAACAATCCTTGATTTTGAATACCTTAAAGTCATCGGGCAGGAGCAGTTTGCAGGTTCTCAGGAAGCTGAGGATATAGCGGAATATCTCTCCGTCTCTGTCGATGAAGTAATGCTGCTTTAAACTGTCCAGAACAATCGGCTCGGTTCCGTTAAACAGCCTGCTGATCCTGAAAATTAACACACACACACACACACACACACACAGTTAATGGAGCGAGGCCAGCCTCCTTTAAATGCATGAAACAATTAGCATTTATTTTTTCAATTTTATTAGTGCCCAGCCAAAAACGCATTAACGCTCGGTTCTGAAACAAGAGGCTTTAGGCAGATTTCAGTGGCTGAGAATAGAGTCCTTCTCTACAGTGTGCCGAAAACCCTTCAATGTTTTATCAGCTCAGCTGTCACAAGCCAATTAAATAACTCCCACGTAACACCATGATGTCAGGAAGTAAAGCAGGACAGTCATACGAGCCTATGATGCGTATTTGCATAATGATAGGGCTTTGTTAAAGCAACGAGTAACTTAGCAAACACCAGTGGCTGAAAGTTTCCTTTGCAACAAATCCTGAAGATTAAAAACCCCATGTTGAGTCTAGACACTTTTGTGATCTAAAAACCCCTGTATGGATAATTAAGCAAACACACACACACACCTCCCCGCTAATACAAATATGATATAAGAATGTTCTCATTAAGAACATTTGAAAACATCCTTTAAAAAAAAAAAAAAAAAAAATGGTATTTCTTGAAACAGTATCAAAGAAACATTCCATTTTACCGGTATATTCTTCAAATATTACGGGATTGTTACTTTTGAATGTTGAACATTCTGAAACTGTAACATTTAAAAACACAAACTGTAAGATGAAGCTCCAGCTAAAAGCAATGTATAAATAACGTTTTTGATCTAGCGTTTTGAGAACATGGATAACTTCTATTAGCGTTACTGGAAGAACGCTTGTTCATAACTTTGAGAGAACCTTTCCAGAACGTTCCCTGTTAGCTGGGCTTTCAGAGATGGAAGGAGAATAAAAGAGATGGAAACAGAATCCTTCATTCATTCAGCGTGACTGTCTCTATCTCTCTCTTCTTTAGTTTTCTCCACCTTCGTACTTACAGTCTCCCAAAAACATCTTGGGCATTTCCATAACACTTAAATAAATATGTATTTTATCATTTATAAAAATGAAAGATAACACAAGCGCACTTGCAAGCAAAAGTTTTTCACTGAAAAAAAAAATAAGATAAAATGAAAGGTTCCTAAAGGTGTGTTTTTTTTAATGAACCATTTAAAATGAGTAAAGTTTACACCAAAAAATTAAACAAAAAAATCTGACTAACAGACAGACGTCAAAACCGTTATATTAAAGCAAACCTAAAACAAACACTGAGCAGCATAATGATGACTTAAATATTCTTTCTAAAAATTTTTTTACTCATTTTAAATGATTAACTTTTAATGAATTAATTTGATTCATTATTACTCAATTCTATTGTTAAATTTAATTAATAATATTGCTTGTAATCTGTTGCCACAATTTTTTTGATTAGATAAAGCGCATTCATTTTTACAGTGTAACTAACAATGCGTAATATTACACTGTAAAAAAATATTGTTGGTTTAACTTAAAAAAGTAAGTAACCTGGTTGCCTTAAAATTTTAAGTTGATTGAACTGGAAAAAGTGAGTTAATACAATGAAGGTGATTAATTTAATCATCAGAAACTCAAAATAATAAGTTATCTCAACTAAATAAGTTATTTAAGTTGATTTGACAAAAGAAAAAATGTGATAACAAAACTTGAAAATGTTTTTTTAATTTTTACAGTATTTATTAATCTTGTTAATGTTAGTTAATCTGTTCATTGTTTGTTCATAAACTAATGCTAATTTTAACAACGCATTAGCAAACGTTGAAGTTAATATTAAGTAAGATTAATAAATGCTGTCGAAGTACTTATTTTTGAGATATTTAGATTGAAGTAGATATTTACAGTACTGATACCTGTACATATCACATCTTTCTGCATGTCTCAGTCTCTCTGAACTCTGATAGGATCAGCATTTCCTTCCGTTCCCGATGCAATCTCCTCTTTAATCACTACAGTTCCTGGATCAGCTGAAGAAGAAACCTACAGCCTTTTCAAAGCCTAGCAGACGTTTACTGAGTCACTCGGTGGGAGGAAGTGCTTTACAACACACACACACACACTTCATTGAGCTCTGCAGGTGTGTGTATCGAGACTCTTCATAACGTGGACCCGGTGTAATTCATACACTCTTCCATGCAAGTCTCGTCACCTTCTGCACTTTCCAAAGCTCTTGTTTTCCCTGTTGTTTCCTTCTCTCTTTCTCTCTCTCTATTCCCTCCCTTTGGAAATCGATGCAAAATGCTTTATAAAAAACCAATACTCATCTCCCTGTATCGCCCGCGGCCGTCCTTTCTCATATGGTCTTGCAATTCTTCCAGCTAGAGTTTCACCATGCCCCTCCAGGCAAACACTGTTTTTCATCTGCACTTTTTTTAAAAAGCAATTAAAATGCTGCCTGTTTTTCTTTTCTTCCTCCTCTCCCCCCACCCGTCTCTCTCTCTCTCTCTCTCTTGCTCGGTTCACACGGCAGGGAATACTGTTGTCAGACTCACTCAGAGCAGTAAATACGGTTCTGTTCACAGTCACACACTTTGACTATGATGGCGAGAGACAACGGTTTCTAGAACCGAAGAGACGGGTCGGTGTGTGACGTCACATGAAGGCGATTCTTCAACTTTTGACGGTTTGAAATCGTGAAAAATTAAACTTCTTCAAAGTATGATTTATCGGTGTTGAAATATTGATCACATGTTCTGAATAAAGATCTGGCCTTGATCAACCTTCAGATGGATTGGAGTATTTTTTGATACAGTTTTTTTATGAAAAACCTAGATTCGCAAGTTAGCTTGCACTCAACTCTGAAGCCACAAGGACAGAAACAAATATATTTTTAATTAAAAAAAATATATTTTCTATTTTTGTAACTTCAGAGTTAAAGTCTTAAGTCTTAAAAATATATGCATTTTTTGTAAATTTTAAAAAATATATTTAGAATCATTTAGCGCTTTGGGTACAAGAAAAGCGCAATATAAATAAAATGTATTATTATTATTATTATTTCATTCAACAGACTTCTAGCTATTACTGAAATCATAAGATTAAAAAATATTTTTAATTAAAAAAATATTTTCTATTTTTATAAATTCAGAGTTAAAGTCTTAATTCTTAAAAATATATATTTTTTGTAAATTTAAAAAAATATATTTAGAATCATTTAGCGCTTTGGGTACAAGAAATGCACAATATAAATAATATGTATTATTATTATTTCAGTCAACAGAATGCAAGCTAGTTTACTGAAATCATAAGAATAAAAAATTATATTTTTAATTTTTTTTTTATAACTTCAAAGTTATAGTCTTAAGTCTTAAAAATATATATATTTTTTGTAACTTTTAAAAAATATATTTAGAATCATTTAGAGCTTTGGGTATAAGAAAAGTGCAATATAAATAACATGTATTATTATTATTATTATTATTATTATTTCAGTCAACAGAATGCTAGCTAGTTTACTGAAATCATAAGAATAAAAAATATATTTTCAATAAAAAAAATTATATTTTTATAACTTCAGAGTTAAAGTCTCAAGTCTTAAAAATATATATATATTTTAAATGTAAAAAAATATATATTTAGAATCATTTAGAGCTTTGGGTCCAAGAAAATCACAATATAAATAACATGTATTACTATTATTATAATTATATCAGTCAACAGACTGCTAGCTAGTTTACTGAAATCATAAGAATAAAAAAAGATATTTTTAATAAA
>CM075871.1:852500-950000 GCA_038021265.1 Cyprinella venusta | reverse complement strand
AACAATCCCATGATATATAGAACCTTTTTTCATGGGATCATTTAATAGTTTTAATTGTAACTAAATTTGATATATTAGGCAGCCCATAAACACACTTGAAATAACCCCTTAAACATGAAAATATTATGCAATCATTAAAGACATTTCTCCTTATATAGAACCAGACTGAGGAAGAGCTGTCAGACTTTCCACTAATTCACTAAAAATGATCAAAACAATGTTTCTACTCAGAAAAAAAGATACAAAAGCTGTCACTGGGGCTGTACCCAAAGGCTGCATATGTGGTACATATTAGAACCTAAAATGTACATATTAGCACCTGAAATGTACATATTAACACCTAAAATGTACTTATTAGCACCTAAAATGTACATATTAACACATTAAATATACTTATTAACACCTTAAACGCACATATTAGCATCAAAAATGTACATATTAGCACCTAAAATGGACAAAAGTTTACCTTTTGAAAAGGTACAGCCCCAGTGGCAACTTTTGTACTTTTTTTCTGAGAGTATAATGTAAAAATAAGGTACATACGCATGCCCTAAGCCATTAACGAGCGCACTTTTGTGTGTATGTGTGTGTGAGAGAGAGAGCGGACGGAGAGGCCAGGGGTCTTACCGTGAGTCTGGGTATTTGGTGAGGGTCGCCAGGCTGCTGGTGTACATGTGTCCGCCCACGTCGATGTGCACGGGCGCGTTGGCTTTGGTGAGCTGAGCCGGCAGAGGAATCCCCTGAGACGCCAGAGGAGAGACCGGAGACCGGGTCAGAGACAGGCGTGACATGCTTCTCCCTTCCTGGAAGCAGACAAACGGGAAAGCCATGGAGTAACGCGGATGCTGATGCTGCGCCTTCACGGTGCGTTAGTGTCTCTCCCACCTTGAGCGCCCGCGTGCCAGACTTATCAGATCATTTTCTCATCTGCCCCGTCGCATATTTAGCTTACAAATTATTGCCACAGCTCTAATGAAGTATGTTTGCATCCTTTCACTGGTGCGGCCCGAGGCCAGGATACGAGGATGTTTATTAACACTGCGGAGAGAGAGAGGGAGAGCGAGAGAGATACGCGAGGTGTTCGCCTCCGGGGATGGGAGAGAGGAGGGGAAAAAAACGGAAAGTTTCTAATTAAAGGTCGTGTTATGTGCTAGACGTGATATCCTCCGACACCTCAGCAACCAATCTGAACATTTGGGAAACGAGGGCATTGTGCGCGCTCACGTGGAATACCAGGAATCACTCAACTACTGGAACTGGATGTTGAGGCACTTTTTACCGTTTTCGACCACTTTAATGCACAATCTGCTCTACTCTAGTCTCTCTACAGAGCAATTTTGAAACTTTGGATTGTTTTAGTCAGTTTGCATTGAAGCATCTGCTAAATGAGTGCACTGGTGTGACGAATGCTCCGAATAAATCTGCACGAGACTGAAGGTGAAATCCGAATCAAAGAGCGTTCACACACAAGTTTTTAATTCTGAATGAAAAAGCAAGCCTTTTATATCACTTTAACCCTGTGCGAACAACTTAAAGGCTTGTTTGTACAAGTCCAAACCCCACCTTACTATGATCCACATGGAAATACGACTTGACATATTCCAGTTGTCTTAAAGAAAGACTGCTTCATTGTGAACCCGGAGTTCAAAAGGATTTTAACGACAAGTTCTTCCATGCATCGGCTCATTTGTGTGCCACCACGCAGTTCTTTTACCCATACATGGTAAACAGAAGGCGGTTGTTCAGCTCGAGTGCTGGAGGCCATGCGCTGAAGGCAGACGCGCAGTTTTCCAGGGTGTTGCCATCAAGCCCTGAGCACTAATGTTCATTTAATACATAAGCACGATGATACATTACAGATTCCATTGAAAAAAAAAAAAGACTTAAGACGTTTTGGCATATGAAGCTATCCCTCATCTCCATATAGCCACGGGCGTTGTAACCAAAAGCCCAGATATTAATGCCGAGGGAATACAGTGGATTTACCCCCGTCTCTCTCTCTCTCTTTCTCTCTGTGTGTGTGTGTGTGTGTGCGTGCGCGCGTGTTTTAATAGGAGGGACCAGGTAGAAGAGTCAAATACTAGGCTAAAGTCACAGGAAAAGGAAAACTAACACGCACAAACTCACGTTCAAGACCCCAAAACCCTTAACTATAAAAATACAACATATTAATAATGTTCATATTGTTGACCTTCCTGCTATGTATTAGTTTATGGCTGTAAAAACCTGAATTGGTTCCCAAAAACAAACAAATGCTAAAAATGGGAATCACATGTTTGTGGAGAAAATAGATTGTAAACTTTTTAGGTAGATGTTCCGAACCCATCTTGGCCACATTGAACTGGTTTGTCTAAGTCAAACTTTGGGACGTTACATCGGGTTTCCCGTCAAATAAACAACGCGTGATGGCGGAATCTTTATCGGGACAAGCCGCTAAACGTTTAATGAAAAATGAAATCAACGAACGCTACGCTTTTTCCCCCGCTTTCTTTCTCCAGTTTCACTTCGGTGCCCTACGGGTTAAAACTTCAATTCAGATCATTTCACAACATGGCGTCTCTCTCACAGCGATAAAGCTTCAGGTATGAGGCATATCCTCCCAACAACACACATTCTCCCTGCCTAGAGCGTGTTTTAATAAGGTTAGAGAATCAGAAAAGCTTGAAATATCTCACAGGACATGATGCGTTTTGAGGACGCGTCGCGTTCACGCGGCGTTGCAGTCATTCTCGGTAAAACACAAAAGCACCATCACATGAACCATCTACTCTACATTGAGATGAGATTTAATTGGAAATGGTACCGTTTCAAACATCGTCGGTGTCCGAATCGCGATCCGAGTCCGGTTCAATCTGCTCCCAGATGAAGGATTGCGTTGCTCGCTCGCAAGTTTCTATCCGATCGAGCTATTATGTTCCCGTCCGGATCGAAAACCTCGTCAAACTGCGTTAAAACACGCCATAGATGGCCGTGTGTGTGACTATAACGAGCAGCGCTTCAGTGGTCTGGACGCGTTCAGAGCTCGAGCGCAAACGCGCGCAGGACTGTCTTACCTTCTCCAGGAGACCAGAGCTCTCCTTCCCCCTCTTGATCTTCTGATTTCTTAACACTCGCGTATATCAGCCTCGCCACTGTCTTTTTTTGGCCACGCTGAATCTGCTGCTTTGCTTATGGGCAGAAGAAAGCCAATAATCCGTCTCTAAATCAGAGCCGAGCCGAAAGAAGAATTCTGGCTCCGGGCTGCGCAAACGCCTCTGGGGCCACAGGATTAGAGGACAATTAACTCGAACCCGAGCAGACTCATTGGAACAGATGCAAACCTGATATCCCCCCTCGATTATTTTGCTCTTTCGCAAAGTAAAAATAGCTGCCGAGGGTTTAAAGTTCAGCGCATAAAGGTTTACGCGTCAGGCAAGTGTCACCGCGCCGTTCCTGAGACTTTGGAGAGGCAGAAAGGCTGATTTTAATCATTGTCATTTCGTCTGATGTAATATTCCCCCAGGCTCTTTCGCAAAGGCAACACATTTTCCTTCCCTGAACGAGTAAAAGTCTCTCTAGCTAAAGCAAGGAGGCGCACTGGAACTTGTTGATAAAGTGGCGATAAAAGACGCGTAGCTAGTCCTTTTTTAAACAAAGCAAATAATATGTGGACCTGGACGCGGTGCTCATGCATGCGGCGCGTTTCCCCGCACTACACTCTCTCTTTGCTCTAATGTCTGCGAGAATTGTAATGGCAAATTTCCTGGAGGCCATTAAAAGCAAATGACGTCTGGACATCATTCACCGCGCGCCCTCGCAGTGTGCCCGCAGCCAAATGCGCCATTTCAATTATTGCGCACGGCTAGATGGAGATGTCTGTTCCAGGATCTCTCAGGGCAGACGCGCACAACGTCAGTCTAAACCCACACAAGCTCACAATCTTACACTTCTCTCGCTAGATTCTCATTTATTTAACAGCAGCAGGCAAACAAATAAAGACAGTTGTGCTGGGCATCAGTGCGGCCGCGCGTTCCCCGCGCAGGTACTTGCTTATTTATTTATCTGAATGTTTGTTTATTTGCGTGTAAATAAGTGTGAATAATTGATGTTGCGCTGAGACCTATAATTACTGTAGTTCTCACATGCAGGACTGAGGCTTTTCATGATGTTTGGCGCCTACCAGTGTCAGTTTGGACGAATGACAGGACGACGATTTTATAGAGTAAATCGAAAAGATTAGTGTTATAAGTCATTTCAGTAAAATAATGGAGGAAAGACACACAGAACATCAATTTCCAATTAGCAGAATATATAGAAGTAATGTAGAATAATTATAGCAAGTTGTCATATTTTGCACACAAATATTTGAATTAATATTTATATGTGACAACATGCCCCAATGTGGTTACACTACGTGGGGTAGGTTGTCACAGTGGAACTTGCAAATATATATCAGAAATATTCAATAAAACAGCTAGCACTGGTGTTTCCTGTATGAATAATAAAATATAATTATAAATATATACAGTAACGTCTCAATTGAACATTTACAAAACACTACTGAAAGGTTTGACAACATGCCTCAATAGTAACACTACGTGGGGTAAATTGTCACAATTTAAATATTTATCAGAAATATTAAAGCACACAATACCTCTAAAACATCGTTCTTCCTTATTTTTGTGATTACATTTTGTCTTGATTACACATCTTAATTTGACGTTCCTTTTATTTTTTATATTTTTATTTTAATAATAATAATTATTACAATTAATAATAATTGTGTTACGAAGATTAAAGTCAAATTGCATTCTGTACAATGTAACAAAATTGTTGTTTTAAAGTAATTGTTCATGTTGCCTTAAAATATTACGTTTAGTCAACTTAAAATGTGTTAAGTATTAAGTGACAACTTGGAAATTTGAGTTCTCAACAAGTTAAATAAAGAAAAGTTATTCTAACGCACATTTTTAAGTAGTGACGATTGAGCTAATTGCAACAATATTTTTTTTACAGTGACTGGTGTTTCCTGTATTAATAATAAAATACAATGCTTTAGCAGGACTTTTATTATGTAGTGCTCATGGCAAAAAGTTCCATTGATCTGAACAGATAATCCTCCCTTAACATCTGAAACGCATAAAACAAGATTGTATTTCAAAACAACTGCTTAATTGATTACAAAATAAGGCAACCTGCGCAATCCTCCAGGTATCAGACACACACACTCCACACACACACACACACACAGATGAGCAGAAAAAAACGGGCCCCGGGGCCAGAACGTGTTTTCCTCAGGACTTGTGAACAGAGGTTTGTAGATTCTCCTTCATTAACACAACACGCCTGCAGTTTCTTCAGCTTGCAGAAGATGCTGGAAGTTTAAAGATTTAAACTGCTTACAAAAGTCGCCGCGAGTGTTTTTGTTGCCATCAGTTAATTCCTTTAATTTATGTGTTTTACTGTGCTGTGTGTGAGGAGCAGAAGTGGGTCAGATTCCCTGATGATACACACGAGACCCGCTCGACAACTGACAGTGATATCCAGAAAACATCCTTTCAAATGATTTAATGGGCAAATCAAACCTGATCATGAATATTGAAATAACAATTAAATTAATAATGTTTATTTTACAGATTGCAGATTGTGAAAAGACACCAATAGCCATGCCACGCTCAAAATTGCTGAAATCACCTTTCTTTCCCATTCTGACATTCAGAATAAACCGGTTGATTAGATAATTGCATTAATGAGAAATTGAACACACTGAAAAAAATAATATGCTTCATCTAATCAATAAAATCGTGGCAACATATTACAAGCAATATTATTAATTAAATTGCTTAGAATTAATTAGAATATTATTTTGATTAACTATTACTCAATTCTAATTTGTTCAATTCAATAAATAATATTGCTTGTAATATGTTGCCACAATTTTATTGATTAGATAAAGCATATTCATTTTTACAGTGCAGGTGTTCCTAATAATCCTGTAATTCTAGCATAATTCATATTTAGCATTTGTAGGCCTACTGGACATAATGGACTTTTTGATGTTTTTTTATCACTTTTTTTAAACTCTTTTAAAAGAGAGCTGAAAAAAAAATGTTGACATATAATTAAGTTTATCTTGTTAATTTGTTGTATTAAGATGATTGATGTATTGATTGTATTGTCTTGCTTGATCATGTAATTTTATGTTCATTTTAATGAGATTTTGGGGAAGTGGTTTTATAAGACCGATCTTCTCACTTTCTCCCGCACAGTGTTTTTTTTTTCTTCCTTAATGGATTTTGTAAAGTTGTATTTTAAAGGTTATATGTGCAAATAAATAAATAAATAAAAAATGTTTTTGTTAATAAATCTGATGTGGACTTTCATGCCGCTGAACACTGTTTAGTGGTTTAATTTTAAAGGATACATTATAAAAGCTTTATTGTGTCTATTTATTGTTCCAAATATTAAAATTTCAAGTGCAGATACAGTTCAATTTGCCATTCATTTCTCATTTAAAGCTCAAATGTGAAGCTTAGAAATGTATTGAATTGCTTGACGAGCATTTGGCAGCTGATGTTATCCAAATATTTTCAAGCTTTTATTTCTGAAATACATTTTTAGAAAGTTATCTGAAAAAAAAAAAAAAAAAAACGTGATGGAATTTTTTTGCTTGTTATTTGTTTTGACATTATTGAAATAGAAATATTTTTACAGAAATATTGTTGCAATTTGCTAAATTGTGTAATTCCTCTCATTTCTCTCTTCTTAAAGGGATACTCCACTTTTTTTGGAAATAGGCTCATTTTACAACTCCCCCAGAGTTAAGCAGTTGAGTTTTACCGTTTTCGAATCCATTCAGACGATTTTCAGATATTTAGAAGAATATCAGTAACCAGACAGTTTCTGGTCTCATTGACTCCCATAGTATATTTTTTTCCTACTATGGAAGTCAATGAGACCAGAAACTGTCTGGTTACGGATATTCTTCTTCTAAATATCAGAAAATCGGCTGAATGGATTCGAAAACGGTAAAATCCAACCGTTTAACTCTGGTGGAGTTGTTTCCAAAAAAAGTGGAGTATCCCTTCAATGGATATTTCACCCAAAAATTAAAATTCGGTCATTAATTCCTCAACCTCTTGTCGTTCCAAACGCCATTAAGACTTTCAAATAGTTGATAAAGAGATTGAACATGAAAACTAACATGAATTGAGCGGTTTAGTCCAGATTTTAGACTCGATCACTTTATATACTGAACAGATTGAATTCACACAGCATGAATTTTCATTTTGGGGTTTTTAATGTCATTCCAATTCCAATTCAATTCAAATGCACACTGAATTATTATCCCAATAAGGTCAATTGTGAATTCCTCATTAATGCCGTAGTGCGAGTCGTCCCTCAGTGAATCCGTCATGAGAACATCATTTCGGCTTGTCGTTGTGCATCTGTCTTTGATGAATCCCTCGCTCCGGGCGACTGCAGTGCCTATAAAAGCAATAAAAGCCAACAATGGCTTTTCAAAAATTAACGCAGCATCTCCATATTGATGAGGAAAGGAAACATACCCAATCTTTGCTTTTGCCTTTCTTTAAATGTCACCGTGATGGATGCCATATTTCCAGCATGCCACAATCAACTGTTTTCGGATATTTTGAATAATGCTGCATTTGAATTATAGCCAGCAAAAGGAATAATCACTCAAATATGGGAATGCACATGGTGGTGGTGGGAGGGGCTGTATGCAAATGAGCGTGTATGCATTAATGCATGACCCTATAAGAATGAGAATCGGGCCTCGGGGCGCTAAAGCAGGTGTTGTTAATAGTCACGCCGCGAGCGCTGAGCCCAAACACACTGGGCTATTTCCAGCCCTGCATCTCAGCGTCTTGTTATTATTTTACGGTTATCTGAGCACACTCAATGCGCTTCATGTTCTGCTGTGAAATGGGTTTCATGGACGTCCTCTATATTTTGATGTCACTATCAGAGAAGCGATGTGTGTGTGTGTGTGCATCTGAGTTTATTGACCAGGTATTTCCAGGTCTTATTATTGCCGAGACAGATGCGGCCCATTATTACACAGGCTTTTTAATTAGCCAACGAGCGCTGCAGGACTACAGGGTGTGTGTGTGTGGAGGAAATACTTCTGATTTAATCATTACAAGACTTTTATATCAGGAAGTCGCTTTTAAAATAAGCCTCATGCAATTCGGTGGGAGTTTATATATACAGTGCATATTTGTCCTCTCTAATGTCTTCCCAAAAGACGTGCCTTTATATATTTCAGAAGGAGGACCTACACACACACACACACACACACAAACTCTCACTCACACACACACACACACACACACACACACACACACAAACTCTCACTCACACACACACACACACACACAAACTCTCACTCACACACACACACACACACACACACACACACACACACACAAACTCTCACTCACTAACTCACTCATTCACCCACCCACTCACTCACACACACAAACACATACACAAACTCACAAAGACACAAAGAGAGATAGAGAGAGAGAGAGAGAGAGAGAGAGAGAGAGAGAGAGAGAGAGAGAGAGAGAGAGAGAGAGAGAGACCGCCAAAACTCACTAACAAAGTACCGATTTAGACAACAGAAGGGTTCTTTCTTATCATCTGTGAATTATGTGCCTTTATTTATGCAAAATACAATACATTCAATTTTAACTCTCTTCAGTATTGATCTAATTAAGTTTAGTTTAGTCTTCTGTTTTATTATTTTATATTTGAGTCTGATACTGCTTTGCTACTCCTGGTTTAAGCACTTTGGCCAGCCAGTGGCTGTTGTAAAAATGTGTTGCATAAATAAAATGAACTTGAACTAGATCAAGACCAGTGTCTGCTTTCACCGTAATGTAATGAACGAGTTCAGATTCCCACGACAGTGCTGCCGCCATGTGGTCACAGTTCCTCATTACACCTGAACACTTCAGTCACGTGTGCACTGCATGAGAACAACTTTCAAAATGAAGATAATAATTGAGAAGTTACTGCATCTCACAGCACCATAAAATAAATAAATAAATAAATAAATAAATAAATAAATAAATAAATAGTTTGTATAAAGATGCACACCATTCAAATTTGGGGTTGGCAAGATTTTACAATGTTTTGAAAGAAGAATCTTTCGCTCAAAAAGGCTGCAAATAGCCTATAATTGATTTTTTTAAACCCAGTAAAATGGTGAAATATTATTATAATTTAAAATAACCTTTCTATTGTAATATATTATAAACTTTCGTTTATTCCTGTGATTAAAGATAGTTTTTATCATCATTACTCCAGTCTTCATTATCACATGATCCTTCAGAAATCACTCTAATTTGCTGCTCAAGAAACACGTCTGATTACTAGTATCACTATCCATCCCTTATCAGTTAGTAAAATAAACAAAACTCATGTTTACAGTAGGCTAATTAATAATGCAGGATATTCAAGGAGGCATTAAAGCATTACAAGGCCTACATGTATCTAGGCCTGTGTTATTTCAGCTGTAAAGTGTCGCAGTTTTGCACACATTCTGTATTTTTCGCCTTGTAAACAGTATCTTTACACATGCCATGCAAACATTTTGTTTTTAATCACACAGCTGTGCTAACACAAGTCTCATGCTAACACATATTAGCCTATGTTAAAGTGGTGTGGCTGCACTGTGTGTAAATGTTTTTATTGTGCTCAAAGCGCTTATTCATATTTTAAAAGAAGAGTAAACATTTACAGATAACATTTTTTGGTTGGAACATTCTCTTTAGAACCAATATTGAACGTTCCCAAAACGGGAATGTTTGAAGACGGGAGTAAATAATAGAATTGTAGCTCATTCTCACCTGACCGTGTGTTTGTATACATTACAGACTGTGTCCTCAGGATCTGATGTGATTTACTTACAGATTTAAGATGAGATCATTGGATGCAGATGCTGTGGAATCAGTCAGTGTGTTATGGCGTTCAGTAAAACCTCATCCAACACGATTTACTCTCTCCTCCACAGTGAGAACGATTGACCTGACATGAAACGACATTTATGTCACGTGACACAGGATCCTCAATGACAATGAAAGAGAGAGAGAGAGAGAGAGAGAAAAAAACAAAAGTTTATGGAGTACCCAGTCTATGGATGGCATTATGGGACTTGACTTTATCTTGATTTTAAAAGTTAAATGTATGTGCTTTAGTGAGGTTATTGTGTGGGTGTGGTGAAGGTAAAGGTGTGGTGGCGCATTGCTGCCACATACATATTATTTTTCCACTCAATTATGTCATAATAATGAGAGTTACAGGTGGGGTATGCAATTTTCATGGAGGCTAGCAATAGCAGCTAGCTTTGAATGAGCTAGCTGAGAGTATCTCCTTCAAAACACATGAAATGTAACTTACAGCAAACAAAAGATTCAAAGAGATGGCATTGACTAAGTTACCTCATGTCTCAAAACACATTAAAACAATAATGAACATAACTTAAAGAGCACTGACCTGTTTCAGCTGATTCATTTCGACGTTTATAATATTGCCATTGGAAAGCATAAATTCGAGTCACAAACTAATCCAAGTAGGCCTATGTCACTGGTTTGCATCCTCCTATCCCAGTAACAGTAGTGATGGCGTGAATACAGTATAAGCTCGTTGTTTTTGCTCAGGAGAAAGTGTAAAAGCTGATGTTTTGGTTGCAGCGTTTAGTGACTGTCATGGCGTTATATTATAAGCCAGAGAAAGCTGGAAATGTTCTTTATTCATAGTTTGGAATAAACAATGTCCACATAGTAATATCATTTCAAACACTTTGTTCTCCAATGAAATATATCTTATAGAGTTTGAAAGCATGTGGATCTATGGTAAGAAGAACCACATGTTCCTGCCACCTTTCCCTCCTGATTCAACCAACCCGCGGTGGGGGACTCAGGGAGTTATGTGACGTTAACAGGTGACCACGCCTACGCCAGCAGTGCACACCGCCACCTAGTGGTTGAGCAATCATTACATTTGACCATGCATTTGACTCCAGTGACACCGTTTTCAGCTTAAAAGTTAGCACGGAAAACTTTTTTTATGCGTTTTGGCCGTTCATTTACACAACAACAGCGTTTTGGGTGTCTAAAAACGCGGACCTTTGAAAAATGTTTACTTTTTTAAATAATGATACCGTTATTGTCTCTGTGTAAAGTACAAAAACGTGAATCTTTGAAAATGGTGACGGTGTGATGAAGGCCCCACTGAATGTTGAGTCTGTAAATTGTTTTAAAAAAATCGAAAAGCCCAAAGATCTGTCCCTCTGCTAAAAGAATTTAGTATATGTCAGTGATGCCCTCTATCTTTATTTATTTTTCTTTTTTCTTCTTTTTCCAAATCATTGTTGTCTCATGTTATAATGTTTTACTTATCAGATGTTATACTTATCAGAAAATGAGTAAAAGAAATGTCAAGAGCTTGATATCAAACTCCGTGATTTTAAAAATTCAATAATAAAAAAGAGAAGGGTCTCAGCTTAGGACCCCATTAGTGGCCAGTAGTATGCCTGATCTAAATCTGTTCTTGCGATTACTTGTAGGCTAGCTAACGCGAGCCGTTATGTGTAGCTTGAATGCTAAATCCCGCTGCTATGTGTATTTAGATGAAAAAATGAAAAAATCAATGCATAATTTTACAATAATTTTAAAAAATATAAATACGAACGTTATTTTAAGACTACTAAAAAGTTTATATATTTGTTAAAGCCTATATATATATATATATATGAAGAGTTCAGATGCAAAAGCCTCTAGATGCCATTTGAAATTTTCTTCTAAAATGATAATTTTTATCAAACTTGTATATTTAAGTTCAGTAATTTCACTTAAATGGCAATGAAGATTACCTATTAATTGTCATTTAAGTGAAATTACTGAACTTAAATATACAAGTTTGATAAAAAATGGTCATTTTAGAAGAAAATTTCAAATGGCATTTAGAGGCTTTTGCATCTGAACTCTTCATATATATATATATATATATATATATATATATATATATATATATATATATCCTGATCATATACAGTATGATGTTCACACAAATACTTTTATGAAACATGCGACACATGAAAAAGACAAAAAAGGCCAAAGACAAAATTCAGTTTATTCACTGCGACTGCAGCTCTTCCTGAAACACTGGCAGTGTCAAATAAGGCAAAGGGCTTATAGATCATATGGATTTGTACAGTTTTGCACCAACAACAGTTATACATTCACCAGTTACTGTATGTCTGATATTATATAGATCTATATACATATTCTTAAAGAAGTGTGAGGGACGCAGGTGACAGAACAAACACTCACGGTTATAAAGCTGATTCAGTCTTTGCTGTGAAACACACGTCTTCATATATGACATAAATCTATTCTCTGTGATCTCTAATAAAATAAAAATAAAATAAAAATATATTATGCTCATCATATATATAGCTCTTAAACTGTTTGCATTGGATAAATAAAATCTTTTCAGTTCCATAGTCATTTAATATGCTGTGTATGGAAATAAACTCACGTACGAGACATCAGCGTAGTGTTGGAAACACACACACACACACACGCATTCTTATAGTCCAACATAATCTTTAGGATCTGGTACACACACGTCGAGCGATTGATTCACACACACCCGAGTCAGTGACTTCAGAGATGAATTAGCACAAAAGCATCGATCACATCTAAAGCCATTTTACAAATACATAGAAAAATATAATCCTCTGAATGCCCTTTTTACAATTATAGATAAATTATAGATTTATCTGAAAATATCAGTGTAGTTAGTGGTGGAGGATTGAGTGTGTTTGCTAAAGGGAAGTGAGTGATCTTCTTAATATATATATATGGGAAAACTCTTGCTAAAATACCATGGTAAATGTCATTATCATTAGTATATTCATGTACTATAGTATTTATATAGTAGGCTATACTTCAAAATATAACTTCATGGTAGTGTTCAAAAGACGTGGTATTACCATTTTACAAAAAATACCATGTACATTATGTAGTACTATGGTATTAAATATACCATGGTACATGTCATGAGAAGCACTCCTACATTAAACTTCTACCATGTTGTTTCATGTTCTTTGCAATTCTCAGAAATACCCTGAAATATTATAATAGATGAAGTTTACTACCACGGTATATTTCAAAATACCACAGTAATACTATGTGATACCTTCACTGCATCATAATGCACTAATTTCTTCTTGCAAAAACCTTGCTAACATAGTAATACCATGTTATTTTTCGTAAGAGGTGAAATCTACAACACAAGAGGATCGTTTCACTCTCACAAATGTTGCCCTTTTCTACATTTAGGATGTAAATATATAGTCTTATATGACCAATGAAGCATAACAGGCGACACAAAGCAACACGTTTCTGTCCTAAACTGAGATATTTGGTCAATTACTTGGTTTCTACTGGTGATGTCATGCTTGATAGCCCCGCCCACACTGGCATCTCATTGGTCTAAAATCCTCCTTCAATACACTACCATTCAAAAGTTTGGGGTCAGGAAGATGTTTCATGTTTATGTCTCTTCTGCTCAGCAAGACTGCATTTATTTGATCAAAAACACTGTAAAAACAGTGAAAAATTATTTATATTCAAAATAACTGTTTTCTATGTGAATATATAGTAAAATGTAATTTATATCCTGTGATCAAAGCTGATTTTTCAGCATCATAACTCCAGTCTTCAGTGTCACACGGTCCTTCAGAAATCACTCTAATATGGTGATTTGCTCAAGAAACATTTATAATTGTATTATTTATGATTTTCACTTCACATTTTTGTGGAAACAGCGATCATTTTTTTCCCAGGATTCTTTGATTAAAAAAAAAAAAACTTCTGTAACATTGTAACAAAATCTTACTGACCCCAAAATTTGTAAAAGCTCTGTGCATCTGTATATTAAACCAGTAACACTTTACAATAAGTTTCATTAGTTAACATTAATAGTTAATGTATTAACTAACATGAACTAACCATTGTTGCAGTATTAATTAATCTTTATTAATGTTAGTTGACAAAAACACAACTGTTTGTTCATGTTAGTTCACAGTGCATTCGCTAATGATCACAAATACAACCTTTGATTTTAATAACAGGTTAGTAAATGTTGAAACTAACTAATATTAATAAATGCTGAAGTATTGTTCAATCTTAGTTCATCTTAAATGAGTAGTTCACTTTAAAAAAAAAAAAAAAAAAACTTTTGCTGATAATTTACTCACCCCCATGTCATCCAAGATGTCCATGTCTTCAGTCGTTTTTGATGATCAGGTTTTTGATGAAAACATTCCAGGATTTTTCTCCATATAATGGACTTCAATGGGAACCAAACGGTTCAAAGTCCAAAAGACACTTTGAACAAATGAACGAATCTTTTTCCGGGTCAATTGAACCAAATTCATTCATTTTGATGAACGAGTTCGAACAGGAGAGTCGCAAACGCGCGTCACAAAACAGAGCAAGGCGACCATTTGAGCTTATAAAACTTAAACTTTGTTATTTATTCATTAAATGAGCGATCGTTTCGCTTGATAAGACCCTTATTCATCGTCTGGAATCGTTTGAAGCCCTTTGAACAGTTTGCACTGAAACTCTTATTTGGACCTTAAACCGTTTGGACCCCATTGAGGTCCATTATATGGTTTTCATCAAAAACCTTAATTTCTTTTCGACTGAAGAAAGAAAGACGTGGGCATCTTGGATGACACGTGGGTGAGTAAATTATCAGCAAAAGTGAACCAATCCTTTAACTAATATTAACTAATGAACCTTATAGTAAAGTGTTACCATTAAACATTTAATAGATCTGATTGGATTGAGTTTTTACAAAATGTATGCCGGTTTGACAGTTAAATAAAGAGCATTTTGTGCAATCTCCATCTGAATCTCCAAGATGTGGATTAGTCTAATTAGTGTCTGAACAGATCTTAACCAAGCTTCAGTAGAGATCCTTGTAGGGTTTAGAGTAGTTAAACATCAAGTAGTCCATGTAGTAGAAGTCATACGCCCGCTGGCGCTCCGAAGCGTTCAGCTGGGAAAAGTAAAGCTGCGTGATCCGAGTGGAAGTTCTGGCCGCTTTGGGGTTCCCGTCTTTAAACGAGGGGTACGTCAGGTTCTCCGGCGCCCCGATCTTCCGTAAAACGAAGTTGGCGTCTTCTTCCAACGTCTCGACTTTCCCGATGAAGTCGTAGTGCAGGTGGCAGGGGCTGCAAAGCTGGTTGGCTGCTTCCCAATGGATGTCCATTCCCACGGGACGGTGCACGTCCAGCAAGTAGTGGATGAACTCCCGAAAGGTCACTCCGCTTCCCGTCTTCAAAGCCGATTGCGACGCGTTCACTCTGTATTTGGAGATGATGGGCTTCCCGAATACGGGATGGTAGTAGGAATTCGGGCTCTCGAATTTGTCCCTGAACGCGGACACCAGGCGCTCCATGGGCTCGCGCACGAACAGGACTTTAGTGTACGTTTCCAAACGCTTGCTGATTCCTTGCCGGTCGAAGCTGTCCAGCCGTTTCAGGTGATTGTCGTAGTGAACGGACACGTGATTTATTTCCCGCGTGGAGTTAGCGACTCCGGCAAGCACCATCAGGAGCCTTTTCCAGTTGGAGCATCCGGCTTTCGGGACCTCGCAGTACAGGAGTTTGTGTCTGTCCTCCACGTAAATGCGCGACACGTGATGCGGCGTGATCGTCCGAGAGATATTACTCCGGTATTTCCCGCAGACCTCGCGTACGATCCGGCGACGGGACTCCTGAACGTCAGAGAGACGCCGCGAGATCTCCGAGTGCGATGATGATGATGATGATGACGAGGAGTTTGTGTGCACTGGACTGGTCTTTAGCAGTTTCCTGTGGCGTTTGGTGACCTGTTGGTCGTGTTCCCGGGATCCCGGTGTGGGGGCTTGGCGTTTCCACTGGGAGTCTGGGAGCTGCATGGGTGAGATGGGGTCGACGTCGCCCTCTTCTGGACGCTGGTGGAGTCTCACGATCTCACTGAACTGACCACACTGCTCCTTCAAACACACACAAGACACACCCATCAGCAAACTGACATAATAACGAGACAGGACTGTATTCATTCTGTTATATTTCACTCCAAAAAGATGAAAAGTCCCCCAAATTTCGATTATTCATCATTATTTTAAAGGTATAGCGGAGGATTTTCTTTTTCCGGGTGGGTAGTCTATACTATTGGTCCACCTAAGTGTCAATCATTCTGGCGATATGTTTACGTAAGGCCGTCATACGTGCTCATCTCTATGTAGTTTTCACTTTCAGGTGTATTATGTCAGAGTTACGGTTTCAGCCATTCCTTTGAAAATGACTGAGGGTCGAAAGAGAAAAAATGTATACGAAGTGTATGATAAGAAGAGAAAGGCCGCAGAATATAGAAACAAGACCAGAGTGATTTTGGGTGGATATCACACGCTGGCGTGCACTAAAAGCACAGGTCGGGCTTCTCACTGATGCCGCAGTCGCAAAGATTCTACTAGACAGGTAAAGTTTGCCATGCTATTTGGAGAAATCCATTTAAAATCACTAGTAAAAGTTAATGCAAGCTACTTAGCAATGCTAGCCCTGGCACAAGTCATGCACTGCATAGACACGGTAAACATCTCAACTTGTCTAAAGTAGCCTTTTGACCAAATGGTAAATGGTATCGCGCTGAAATATTCTAAAACCGTGTGTGTTTATTATTACACAAACGCAACTAACTACTTCTCCATATGCAACTATGTATAAAAATAACGTATTAATACCTACGTATTAAAAATGAGACATATTAGGTCAAGGACTAACGTAATAGCACTGCTTATATGTTGCCATGTAACGTAATTGCGATTTGCAAAATAGTTTCCTCAGAACGTATTTCGTGTGATACAGGGTTGCACATATCATGTCTTGAGCCCTCGGTCACTCAATCGATCAGTATAATAAGTAAATAAAACACGGAAGGGCATTTGACATGTTGTCTTTTTTATGAATGTTTTTGAGCTAGTTTATAATTTGCAACATTTTTGTGCAAGGCGTAATAGGCGTTCCCTCGGGGGAGCAAGAGTGTTGTGTTTGTGCGTGCATTTTTTTAAAATATTGGAGAGGGCAGGTCTTCTCTAAAATTCGGAAAGATCCTCCGCTATACCTTTAATGTGAACAGTAGCGGAGTGGCAATCGGGAGAGTCGGGAGTTTTCCCAGTGGGCCGGTAGTGTTTCGAGGCCGCGACGGCCTGTTCGGTCTGATAAAATTATTGGAAGTTCACCATGGCCCAAGCTAAGGGAAGAAAAGATTATTTTTTTTTTTACATTTTTACATTTTCTATAACGGAGCATATATTTGCATTAACTGCCTGTCTTTACAGCAAAACGACACGCGTCTTCAAACAGCCACAGTGGTGTAGGTCGTAAAGCGTGAAGTACTTGAACGCAGCTTTTTGATGCGCTGAACGCGAGTTCGAATCCGCCTTGCCGAACTCTCTCTTCTCCCTTTTCCCAACACAGATATGTAAAGATGTAAAACCTAACATTAAGGTCTCTAGCGTTATACTTTGCTAACGAACTAAAATTGAAACCATGACATGGCGTTGCACCATTATAATAACTGACATTAGAATAGCATCCAGTTTGTTCTGCGTGATTACTTTGCTCACGCGATCATCATGGTCAGGCTGCTGGTGTTTTCTCCTAAATAAAAGCTCAAGGGTTTATTTCTTGCAAGTGAAGAAATTAGGACAAAAGTATTTTAATTTTCCTATATTATAGTGTAATGTAGGTTAAAATATACTTTTGAAATACTCATTTTCATTTACATAGTACATTTATAGTACGTCATAGATAATTATAAATCATTATTACATTATTATAATAATTGTTTGGCATCCTAAAACACCATTGATAATGTAATGCAGACTGAGACTCTCATATCTAAAAAGATGTTTGAGCCCTCTTTATTGTCCTGGTACAAATTAATGTTTTTTCTTCGTTCAACGAGCAGTTCATGGGTTGAAGCTCTTAATTTCGATCTCTCAGAGACCACGAGATGCATTATAATCTTAAAATGTCCAAAATTTTCTTGCGGGGGAGCATAGTTTTATAAATTACTATGGGAAAGAACGACCATTTATGAACTTTACTTCAGCATACTAGTACAACAAAGTTCCTTTTAAATTAGTAAAATTGTAAATGCTATCGGCTATTAAAATCACGCCGGTGGTCACTGCACTGTGAAAAATATTGTTGGTTTAACTTAAAAAATTAAGTAACCTGGTTGCCTTAAAATTTTAAGTTGATTGAACTGGAAAAAGTGAGTTAATACAATGGAGATTGATTTAATCATCAGAAAATCAAAATAATAAGTTATCTGAACCAAATAAATTATTTAAGTTGATTGAACCCTTTTACATAAAAAAGTTAATTAAAGCCAACATATCATTTTTTGCCGAAGTTACATGAACAAATGATGTTTGTTTAACGTAAAGTATCCCAGTTATATGGAATCTGTTGACATTTATGGAACCCTTTTACATAAAAGTTAATTAAAGCCAACATATCATTTTTTCACCTTTTAAGTTGAATTACTGGAAGAAATGAACTTTTGCACATTATTCTATTTTTTTTTTTTTTGGAAATATTTTTTTTTACAGTGTGTATATTGAAAGGCACATTATTAACTGATGCGATTCATTTCAAATGACCATGTAGTTGAATGTGTCTGACAGAGATCCATCAATCTATCTTCAGTCTCAGAGTTTGTGAAACTCAGGATGAGTTTATGATTTTCAGCCACCAGATGGCGCCATTAAAGCGTTTCTGATCCCCCAGGATGAGTGTGTCTCATTCCAGCTGATCTGTGCTCAGTCTGTGACTCATTCCCAATATCTCTAATCCTCTAATTGACGAGGATTTTTGCTTAATTCTCTACATCACCTGATTTCCAAAAACACGTCGTCTGTGGCAAATATCAATTTAACTTCTCATTTGAATTCATTAATGTGCAATAAAGTAGATGAATTGAATAATCATAAATCCAGTCTTAACGAGGTGATTAGTTCATTATGAAGTCAGGGTTGGTTTGATTAGAGACGGCAGGTTACAGCCTCTTCCCCCGGGACCAGACGAGAGAGTGTTTAATACAATCAGATGTGAAGATCAGTTACTGGATTGTGATCTCACCTGTCTGGACTGAGTGGTGCTCCTGAACTTCACTCCTGGAAACACAGACACACAGACAGATTAGCTGTGCATGCAAAGCATAAAACGAAAGACAATATTTGATAAGCATAATGGATTCTGCAACCATTCAACATCAAAAATGCATCTCAAGACCATTCAGAACACTAAACTCGTCTCAGTGTGTGTGTGCACGATCACATACAAAGGCCACCCGCTGCGTCTCCACATTACATTTAAACAATCTCAATTTTGAATCCCTCATTCTGTAATTACAGAGTGAATGAAAAACATTCACTAATCACAGCTTTCCATGCGCAACCATGTGACCCCACATGTAATCGAGAAGCACACACACACACATGAAATGCAATGTATGGAGACAGATGCATATTATGTAGCCTACATTTATATATATATATATATATATATATATATATATATATTAGGGCTGTCAAATGATTAATCGCATCCAAAATAAAAGTTTGTGTTTACGTAATATATGTGGGTGCACTGTGTATAATTATTTTGTATATATAAATACACACACATGCATGTATATATTTAAGAAAAATCTGAAAGTACATACTTTATATATATTTATACATAATTAATATTATGGATAAATATAAATATTTGATATATTAAGAACACGTTTTTCTTAAATATATACATGCATATGTGTGTATTTATATATACAAAATAATTATACACACTACACACACATATATTATGTAAACACAAACTTTTATTTTGGATGCGATTAATCGCGATTAATTGTTTGACAGCCCTAATATATATATATATATATATATATATATATATATATATATATATATACACACACACACACACTGTAAACAAATATTGTTGGTTTAACTTAAAAAAGTAAGTAACCTGGTTGCCTTAAAATTTTAAGTTGATTGAACTGGAAAAAGTGAGTTAATACAATGAAGGAGATTGATTTAATCATCAGAAACTCAAAATAATAAGTTATCTCAACTAAATAAATTATTTAAGTTGATTTGACAAAAGAAAATATGTTGTGATAACAAATCTTGAAAATATTTTTTTACAGTGAATATATATATATATATATATATACATTACAATCTAAAGAGGTATTTTCACATCTTAAAGTGCAGTTTTTAGTCTCCTACAATATGTTTACATGCATGTAAGGTCAAAAAAACACTTAAATATTCTCATAATTTTTCAGCATCAGCTCTTTTCTCTCAGTGTCTGAAACGGTTTGATCAAGGATTCAGTCTCTCTAAACCCCGCCTCTCTGAGAGCTGCTCTGCTCTGATTGGTCAGATGATCCAGTGTGTTCTGATTGGTCAGAAACCAAATTGGCAAATATCTAAATTTCAGCTCTTGACACGATCAAAGTGGATTTGCTTTGTCAGCAGAAAACAGCGTCTTCTCGACCTGAACACGAGCTAAACTCATAAACTGCACTAGTGTTTGAGGGCGGAGCTAAGAGACGCTGTTCAGCCAATCAACACCACAGGCTGGCATTATGCAAATTAGTTAGGTTCATTGGAAACGCAACTGCAAAACTCCTTACAAGCTCCAAACTAAGCAGCAGAAGTTGGTACGATCTCAGGAGTGTTTGTGAACGACTGTAAACAAATGTTCCTGTCAGAAGTGAGTCACGGGTTCAATAAATTACAGCGCGCAGACTAACTTAAACAGAGTTGTTAATTGGCAAGCAGTTGATTAAAATGCTCCAGAGCTCTTGACCTGTAGTGACTCCCTCGCAGACACCGAACACACACACCTGACTGACACGTGCATCTCTTTAACACTCAACATCTTGTCAGTTCACACACACGCTGGGAAGGATGACGCGCTTGATTTCCACCCGAGATCTTCATATCTTCTGACTGAAGGGCAGGGATTTTAACCTCGTTTCAGAGCATTACCGATGCATGTCATGTGAAATCTCTGCCTAATAACAGCAAGTCATCCGCCTCCGACTTCAGAAGAAAACTAGATCGGCACATTTCTCCAAGGTGTGTGCATGTGCAAAACTCAGTGTGTTGCTATGGACCTGCAAAGCATTTTTTAGCAGGTTGCACGTGTTGCTATTCCCAGTCCCTCCTTCAAGGCCGATTTGAAATGCATAAATCTGAATATGAAAAACTGATCATTTGCAATGAGACGGCAATTAAAGTGAGTGAGAGGTTTGCTCTAAACCCAGACATGATGCATGAGCAATATTAATAGTGATGCTTGGTTTAGCAAATGAATGCATTCGTATTAGCAAAATATATTCACACACATGCACATATGCACATATGTCTTCAAAATGCAGTATTTACACTACAGTATATGCACATAGTGGCAAAATATGCAGAATAGAAGATACTCTATCCCACAATGCAATGCACTGGATGTAACCTTCCAACTGGATTTCAATCTAGCAAAATAAATGTTTTTTTATCCCCAGGATGATAACTAGATATTATTTACATGCGGCATATTGAGCTTCCCTCTAAAATGCAATTTATTTATTTTAGTTATTTTAGTATTATTTATAAACTATTTTGTATTTTAATATTTTCAGTTTTCATCTTAATTTCATTTTGTTTTAGTATTTTTTTGTGGTGTTGTCTATATATTAAAATATTTTTTTTTAATGTATTTCAATTTAGCTTGAGTTTTAATTTGTATAATTTTTGTACTTCAACTTGCAGTGTTAGTTTAGTATTCATTAATATTGTGAATAAGCTTTTATTTTTGTATTTTCTGATTTATTTTTAAAAAAATTTTAGGTTTAGTTTTGCTTTAATTTGTTTTTATTTCAGTTTTAATTTGTATAATTTTAGTACTTCAACTTGCAGTGTTAGTTTAGTATTCATTAATATTGTGAATAAGCTTTTATTTTTGTATTTTCTGATTTATTTTTAAAAAAAATTTAGGTTTAGTTTTGCTTTAATTTGTTTTATTTCAGTTTTAATTTGTATAATTTTAGTACTTCAACTTGCAGTGTTAGTTTAGTATTCATTAATATTGTGAATAAGCTTTTATGTTTGTATTTTCTGATTTATTTTTTAATTTTTTTAGGTTTAGTTTTGCTTTAATTTGTTTTTATTTCAGTTTTAATTTGTATAATTTTAGTACTTCAACTTGCAGTGTTAGTTTAGTATTTATTAATATTGTGTATAAGCTTTTATTTTTGGATTTTCTGTTTTATTTTTTAATTTTTTTTAGGTTTAGTTTTGCTTTACGTTATTTTTATTTCAGTTTTAATTTGTATCATTTAAGTAATTCAATGTTATTTTAGTATTATTTATGTACTATTATTAATATTTATGTGAGTTTGGTGCAGTTTATGTGGAGTTTTCAGCAAACCTGTGTTTGAAAACACACTTCAGCTACAGTTTAAATAAAATTAAATAAATATTGTTGGTTTAACTTAAAAAAAAGCAAGTAAAAGTTGATTGAACTGGAAAAAGTGAGTTAATACAATGAAGGAGATTAATTTAATCATCAGAAACTCAAAATAATAAGTTATCTCAACTAAATAAATGATTTAAGTTGATTTGACAAAAGAAAAAATGTGACAACAAATCTTGAAAATACTTTTTACAAAGAAGCAAGTTTTTACCTCTCGAAGATACACAGTCCAGACTTACACACACACTTGAGCTGGTGTCTGGAGCAGCGAAGCCGAATCAGAGATGTTATCTCAATCTCGGTGTGTGTGTGTGTGTGTGTGTGTGTGTGTGGCGCTCTCAGAGAAACACCCAGAGCCCGACAAACTGAAGTATTATAACACACTTCCCCTTCCAGCACCACAGGCTTTTCCATTCATTTGTGGCAGCTCACACACACACACACACACACACACACACACACACACACACACACACATATAAGCCATATATATATATATATATATATATATATATATATATATATATATATATATATATATGTATATATACACAAGCCATTTAGCAATATTTAACATCTTATAAATGTAAGCAATATATTACGATATATTAAGCAATATCATTTATAAAATATGAAATTTTGTATGAAACATCTGAACCGTGTGTGTGTGATGTTCTGGAAGAGCGGAGGCGGTTCCCTCTGGATGTCTGTGTGGTAATGAGAGCAGGTGACCAGCGGCACCAGGACACACACACACACACACACACTGTCTGACTGACACACCGAGACCAAAATAACCCTGTGTGTCGTCAGGTGAACCTCTGTGTGTGTGATGGTGTGATTGTGTGGCGTCTCCGGAGGCTGATACACCAACTCAAGCAAGTGCCGAGAATCAAAACACAGGCAAAATCACAGCCTCATAAAAACAGCCCAGCGCTGAGTCTGACCTACAGCGAGAGAGCGAGTAATGACAGTGTGTTTGATCAATAGTGACTGGCCTTCTGCAACACACACTCCCTGTCTGACCGGCTCTGATCACTTAGAGCTGTGTAACCTTTAGAGTATCACACCCTCTCATTCTGTCACTTCCATCCTTTGTTTCAAACCCTAGCGCTGTCTACTGTCTGCAACTACCCAACACACACACACACTAACCAGCACTGAAGCTTTCACGGGACTCATTTGGAACCACTCTAAACAATCATGGGTTGTTTTAACACAATGTAGGGTCAAATATGGACAAACCCAAACGTTGGATTAAAAATGCAATTCAAAAATGTAACCAAATGGCTGGGTTTGTCAACGTTTAACCCAAAAATGGGTTAAAACAACAAGTACATAGATAGACAATGACTTGCATGAAGAGGAAACTGAAGCGATTGACGTTATGTTGATAAGTAGCGTAGCGATACTCTCATGTCACGATTCGATACATATCACGATACTGAACTCACGATACGATATTATTGCGATACTCCAAAAAATATACTGTTGATTAAAATGCTAAATTTGGTGTCTTGGACTTGGTGTTGAAACCCAAAGCACAAGACAATAGAGACAGCAGAATAACAATATTCATGATTCTGAAGATTAAAATACAGATGAATATGAATATGCATGCGCTCTATCACTGACTAGACATATTAAAATAATGTAGGGCACATTTTACTGGTATACAAGACATTTGGCATTATCAGGACCCACACATATTCCCCCATTGCATTACAAAGTGTTCAAGCACGAAGTGCTGAAAACCTATTGAATGTGTAAGGATTAAAAAAAAGTCAGAGTATGAGCCTGAGTGGCCCATAGGTGGCGCTACAACAACCAAAAGTACTAAACCGCTCATAACTCCTAGACCGTTTGACTCAGCCTCAATGTTTTTACACCACTGTGATCCTTGGCTCAAGACGGACAATATGTATATCTCCGATTTCGATTTAGGCAAGAATTTACGACTATGTCGAATTTTGTCCAAAACCTACTTTTGCGAACTAGTCCCTTGTTTTTTGCCTGATCGTAACCAGACCGGACAACTCTCTGAACTCTCAAGATCAATAATTATCAAAAAAAGTTGAAATTTTGGTTGGCTATAACAGGGTCATTTAGAAAGTGGTCCGTGACAAAATACAGTCAAAAGCCAAAAAATCCCAAAGGAAAAGTGGTTAGGAAGCATTTTTATTAGGTGTTCAAGCACGAAACTATATGGTAAATCATGCTATATTCATGGTAAACCCTCTGTAAAAAAATATATATATATATATATATATATATATATATATATATATATATATATATATATATATTTTCAAGATTTGTTATCACAACACATTTTCTTTCGTCAAATCAACTTAAATTATTTATTTAGTTGAGGTAACCTATTATTTTGAGTTTCTGATGATTAAATTAATCTCCTTCATTGTATTAACTCACTTTTTCCAGTTCAATCAACTTAAAATTTTAAGGCAACCAGTTTACTTACTTTTTTAAGTTAAACCAACAAAAAATTTTATAGTGTACTGGAACATGGTAAATAATGAAAATCACATTGAAATGTGGTGCATCATGGTAAATCATGCAAAAACATGGTCTATTCCATCTATGATCTCAGTGGTTAAATGCTTGCTACATGAAACTTAAAGTCTTTTGATACTTTTGTGCTTAAAGGCCTGAACTGCTTGAACCCCGCTAAATGTTGCATGCAGCTTTAATTGTACATTATATTCAATTTAATGTATCACTGACACTAAAACTTTCAAAACATGATTTTTTTCTCACAGTAATTTTTATTTTGGGTGAATTATACACAATACATATCACAATCCATGATCCATATTGATGCATTTCTTTTAGTGCGATATGTTATTATTGATAAATAAACTGCAATACTCCAGTCATGCTAAGCGAGATATTCAATGCTATTAATTTAGTAATAAACACACAATTCTTCTATTAAAAATCATGTTTATTTGACTTTTTATGCACATGCACGAACTATCAAACCCCTTCTGTTCAAACACACATCTATAACTCAGTGTGCTTCTCATCTCACCCATGGTTTTCCATTTCCTATTTTCAATCCAGCTTCTGTGAATCAACTGAACCGCGGGTCCGGACGACGCTTTTAACCGAAGAAAATAAAATAAAAAAAAAGCAACAGGCTCTAGTGCGTCTGAATCTCAGACATGTTTACTTTAACATCTGCGCTCGTCAAGGCTTTTATCATCTGTGAACGACAACACGTTTTAATGAGAGGTTTCCCGTAGCAACAAGCGCGCTGTCAGACGACGATATGATGTGTCGAGATAAAGGGAACAATAATAATAGAAACAGAAAGTCAAACCGCAGACAGGCAGAGAAGCAACACGCTGATCACTCTTTATGATACGTTACAGTGTCTGGGAGTTTCAGTGTGACAAACCAAACATGTCTGATGCCATTGTCTGAATCGTTATGCAGTTCCACAAATAACTTTATTAACTAGGTCTTCAGAAAAAGCAACATCAACCTCATCAGTCAACACGGCTCAAGTGCCACTTTATCAACACGAAAACATGCTAAAAAATATGCTAAATATATCATTAATTATTGTTTCCACTCCAAGTTAAGATTTTTTGTAGCACATAAATTCTCCTTTAAGTGTCATCCACATAAATGTATAAGTTGCACACTATTTAAAGGAGTAGTTCACTTTTAAAAAACTTTTGCTGATAATTTACTCACCCCCATGTCATCCAAGATGTCCATGTCTTTCTTTCTTCAGTCGAAAAGAAATTAAGGTTTTTGATGAAAACAATCCAGGATTTTCTCCATATAATGGACTTCAATGGGGACCAAACGGTTCAAGGTCCAAATGAGAGTTTCACTGCAAACTGTTCAAAGGGCTTTAAACAATTCCAGACGATGAATAAGGGTCTTATCTAGCGAAACGAGCGCTCATTTAAAAAATAAATAAGTTTTATAAGCTCAAATGCTCGCCTTGCTCTGTTCTGTGATGCACGTTCGTGACTCTCCTCTTCGAACTCGTTCATCAAAATGAACGAATCTTTTTTCGAGTCATGACTCGAAGGGTCCTTGATAAGACCTTTATTCATCGTCTGGTGTCGTTTAAAGCCCTTTGAAGCTGCACTGAAACTCAAATTTGGACCTTGAACCGTTTGGACCCCATTGAAGTCCATTATATGGAGAAAAATCCTGGAATGTTTTCATCAAAAACCTTAATTTCTTTTCCACTGAAGAAAGAAAGACATGGACATCTTGGATGACATGGGGGTGAGTAAATTATCAGCAAAAGTCTTTTTAAAAGTGAACTGCTCTTTTAATTTTATATCTACATACACTGATGCTCCAGAAGGAGAAACGAGCTGGGGGGTGAAAACTTTTGAACAGGATGAAGGTGCTATTTTGTTTAAATATCTTTTTTTTTTTCATTTAGGACTGCCTTTCGGTAGCAACAAAAGATGGTGACATTTTTTTCCCAATAATTCAATAATTTAAAATATTAGTTTCATTTTTCAATTTCTTTTTTTTTACACTCTAAAAAATACTGGGTTGAAATTTGGGTCAAATATGGACAAACTCAAATGTTGGGTTAAAAATACAATTTAAAAAAATGACAATTGAAAGTCAAAATTAAAGTTGGATTAAAATTTGAAATGACATTTTTAACCCAACATTTGGTTTTGTCCATATTTTACCCAAATTTGGGTTAAAACAACCCAGCATTGTTTAGAGTGTATTCATTATATATACATGTCATATTTAGATCAAATCAAAGACTATTGTGGATGAGAATCACAATCCAAACAAAGACTTTTTATGAGTTCAGAAGTCGACTCCGTCTGAATACTAAACCTCTCTCTCGTCAAACCTGAAGCTGTTGTTTCTTTCTTCAGATTTTTGTACTTGACAAGAGACAAAAAACATGAAGATGCCAGTGTGTGTAAGGGTTTGAAAGGAAAGTGTGTGTGTGTGTGTGCTTGTGTGTTTAGCGGTTTGCCAAACCCAGTGATACGTGAATGCTTACAGAGCCTTTGGGGGAAACCGCCATTGAGCCGCAGAGACAGACGGAGAGAAGAGAGACAGCGACCAGGTGAAGAAGGGAACTACCAAACAACCGCTCCTCACACACAAGGGTCCGCAAAAGTGGAGCTGGGCTCCAGAGAGAGAGTGTGTGTGTGTGTGTGTCGGCTGTGACCTCAGGGCTAATGCCCTCTCTGGCCATCTGTGCTGACCGAGCTTCTCTTCACAGCACGAGCAAACACACACAGACACGTACGCAATGACATTTATGTCACTTAAATGGAAATTATTTGTGATTTCAGTCTGATCACATTCTAGTGGAAATGTCCCCGTTGACCTTTAGAAACACTGATGCTGCCTCCACATGAATATGACAGGAGATTTAATGCTGCTGTTATTCCGGATCTTCTTGCCTTCAATTTTTCTAGTAGAAAAACTGAAATATATTTTTATGTAAAACATGAATCTTTGGGGGGAAAAAATGTGCGGTGTAGTTTAATGTCAATATGCAACTCATTTTACTTCTGTAAGAAAACTAAATGTATTAATCTGGAGATAAATGAAGCAAAACCTCAGGAGATATGTGATTTGATATTCTAACAGTGAAACCATTTCTAATGGTGACCAGTTCTAATAGTGAAACCAGTTCTAAAAGTGAAACCAGTTCTAATAGAGAAACCAGTTCTAAAAGTGAAACCAGTTCTAATAGTGAAACCAGTTCTAATAGTGAAACCAGTTCTAAAAGTGAAACCAGTTCTAATAGAGAAACCAGTTCTAAAAGTGAAACCAGTTCTAATAGTGAAACCAGTTCCAACAGTGAAACCAGTTCTAACAGTGAAACCAGTTCTAATATTGACCGGTTCTGACAGTGAAACCAGTTCTAATATTGACCGGTTCTGACAGTGAAACCAGTTCTAATTTTGACCAGTTCTAACAGTGAAACCAGTTCCAACAGTGAAACCAGTTCTAAAAGTGAAACCAGTTCCAACAGTGAAACCAGTTCTAACAGTGAAACCAGTTCCAACAGTGAAACCAGTTCTAATATTGACCGGTTCTAACAGTGAAACCAGTTCTAACAATGAAATCAGTTCTAAAAGTGAAACCAGTTCTAACAGTGAAACCAGTTCTAATAGTGAAACCAGTTCTAACAGTGAAACCAGTTCTAATAGTGAAACCAGTTCTAACAGTGAAACCAGTTCTAACAGTGAAACCAGTTCTAATATTGACCGGTTCTAACAGTGAAACCAGTTCTAACAGTGAAATCAGTTCTAAAAGTGAAACCAGTTCTAACAGTGAAATCAGTTCTAAAAGTGAAACCAGTTCTAACAGTGAAACCAGTTCTAATAGTGAAACCAGTTCTAACAGTGAAACCAGTTCTAACAGTGAAACCAGTTCTAATATTGACCGGTTCTAACAGTGAAACCAGTTCTAACAGTGAAATCAGTTCTAAAAGTGAAACCAGTTCTAACAGTGAAACCAGTTCTAAAAGTGAAACCAGTTCTAACAGTGAAACCAGTTCTAAAAGTGAAACCAGTTCTAAAAGTGAAACCAGTTCTAACAGTGAAACCAGTTCTAAAAGTGAAACCAGTTCTAACAGTGAAACCAGTTCCAACAGTGAAACCAGTTCTGATACTGAAACCAGTTCTAACAGTGAAACCAGTTCTAAAAGTGAAACCAGTTCCAACAGTGAAACCAGTTCTAATACTGAAACCAGTTCTAACAGTGAAACCAGTTCTAAAAGTGAAACCAGTTCTAACAGTGAAACCAGTTCTAAAAGTGAAATCAGTTCTAAAAGTGAAACCAGTTCTAACAGTGAAACCAGTTTTCACAGACACATTCTGACGACACCACAGATTTATATTACATCTTGTGAAAAGGGACATACAGTAATATGTCACCTTTAAGGTCCTCTTTAAGAAATGAAATACTTCTTGTTTATTTCATACCGACTTTAAGGAGAGAGCCATCAACTGACTTGTGCTTTAAGTGTGTGTGTGTGTGTGTGTGGAGGTGATTTCTGCTGAAAGACTCCTGGGCAGTGTGTATAGAGGAGTATCTGTGCCTCAGCGCTGACGGGTTTGATGGTGTGTGAAAAGCAGGTCTCACCGAGGCTGTTGATCTGTGTGTGTGTGTGTGTGTGTGTGTGATGCTGTCAGAGAGAGCAAGCCTTGTGTCAGGAGAAGTCTGTCTTTCAGGATGAGGCTGGAGGAGTGGCTGTTGTTTTGTGTTTTTGATAAAGAGAGTGAATCACGGCTCCAACTTAACACAGACAAAAGACACAAATCCATTTAAGCGGCTGAGATGCAGCGGTTGGCTAATTTGACACTGTGTGCTGAAGAACACACACACACACACACACACACACACAGTATTCTATCCCCATACGGCACACTAACCCACAAAACAACACTCCGAGAGAGAAAAGATATAATTTTCAGGAACATTATGGAAACCTCTACACAACGTTACAGTTGTCATGACATTATAGAAGAAAAGGTTCTATATAGAATCTTAAAAGGTTCTATCAGTGCTATGTATGTGGAATTAGGGCTGGGCGATATGGCCAAAAAAAATTATCACGATAATTTTTTTTATATCAGTCGATATCGATAATTATCACGATATATGTCAAATCTTTATTTCTTTCAAGTTTAAAAGGCAGATTTTTGCTCCTAAGTGAAAGTTGTATTAACCAGAGCGTAAATTGTGGTTTTAAACTACTCTTTATTGTCAGAACAAATCATGACAAACACTTGCCAAACAGGTGAACGTTTCACAAATATGAGGTAGAACATTCAAACATTTTTTACTTAAAATAAATATCTCAATAGAAAAATATTTCTTCAGCACAGTTTGCAGTGCAGGCTGCAATATTAAAATTACATGTTTTATCTCAAAATGCATATTAAGTTGACAGTGAGTTGACAGTAAATATGCATCCTAACTCAAGCTAATACTAAGCTAATGTTAAATTTATGCTCATTAACAAAAACAGTAACATCTGTTTTTTTTTAATATAACGACCACATTTTTATTTTGTAAAATGTAATATTCTGACTGAGTTGTATTAAAATTAACCATTGGTCATCCAGTCTCATGCATTTAGATGATGATAACCACAGATAAAACCAGGTAACGTTATAGCCTATAACTTAGCACCTCATGGCAAAATGTAACTTTATGGTCTCTGTGGTATTTGTATGAAAACAGTGGCCTAACAGTTAAATACATTATTAAATGCTGTACTTATAAGACATGTACTTAAAAAGACATTTAATGAATTGTCTACATTAATAATATTATACAATTAAATATGTATATCCCACATTTCAAGGTGCAGTTAATATTACTTGGCTAACCTTACAGTAAATCCATGGTAGGCTAAATGGATTCAGTATCAATTCAGATTCTGACTGGATCGTTGCACGCAGTGTTTCTCCTTTTTGTCAGCGGTGTTTTATCTGCCCTAAACTGGTTTAAACTTGACGTCTGTGTTCTTCGCTGAACTCAAGCGCTTCTCGCTGGATGTCTTCATGAGCGAGACGATCAAAGCAAGCGTCTGCTCTAGCGAGCTCGCGCTGCGCTCATTGCAGTTTCAGTGCAGTTTGGACTTTGAGCCGAGCCGATAAATGCTCCGTGTGGCGCGCGCGGTTCAAATGAGTTTAGTTTTGCTTTTGGCGCATAAACATTATCGAACATTTATCGACCTCTTGATATCGTTTTATCGAGAAAAATTATATCGCGATAATTATCGTTATCGTTTTATCGCCCAGCCCTATGTGGAATCCCTAAAAGGTTCTATACACTCATAAAAAAAGAGTTCTTCTGGGTTCTATATAGAACCCTGGGGTTCCGTACTTGGCCAATAGAACCATTTCTTCTAAGAGTGATGTTCATTGATGTTCACTTATAATGTTAATAAAGTTTTTTGCACAAATATAAAATATATACGTGAAAAACGCAATCCTCATTCTGAGCCCTGTCTGAAATTATCAGTTTTTAAGGCGCTGCTCCTTTAAAGGTGTAAAGATGTCTTTCTTTCTTCAGTCGAAAAGAAATGAAGGTTTTTGATGAAAACATTCCAGGATTTTCTCCATATAATGGACTTCAATGGGGTCCAAACGGTTCAAGGTCCAAAAGAGAGTTTCAGTGCAGCTTCAAAGGGCTTTAAACGACACCAGATGATGAATAAATACCAAATATAAATATTTTATATATAAATAATATTTTTTCTTAAATATACATGCATGTGTGTGTATTTATATATATATACAAAATAATTATACACAGTGCACCCACATATATTATGTAAACACACTTTTATTTTGGATGCGATTAATCGCGATTCATCGTTTGATAGACGCTCACAGAACAGAGGGGCGGAGTCAGCGAAGCTCATTATCATTTAAAGGCACATGCACTGAAACGGCGTGCAGAAAACAGCTGTTTCTGACCATGCAGTTAAAATAAGTGTTTTCTTACAATTCTACCGAGAATTTTTAATTAAAGTATATTACAAACTTTTCATTTCGACCCTAAAGAATCAAATTATCCTGTATGAAAATGCCATTACATGTCCCCTTTAAGAGCGTAAAACACCATATCTGGCCAAATTCACACTGAGATGAGACAGAGTTCAATTTCACAGTTAAATACTATTTTGAGTATGCCATACCGACCTGAACAGCATTGTTTCATCAATCGGGTCATGCATCTGTATTTTCTATTGGCTGTTTAATGTATCGCCATTTACACAGCTGAAAAAAGTTACCATGCAAGTATATTTGTCATTGGCACAGCCCAAATGCTGCCGTGTTATTCTCACAGGCAGTCCAAGATATGCTAATGCCATTCAGAGCGAAACAAAAGCATTTAGCAAAATTGAAGTCTTAAAAAATAAAGTCCTCCAGTGGAAAGTGTTTATCTGAAAACTCCAGGGTAATTTACATCTATAACAGGATCAGCACAGAAACACGCGGCGAGCGCGGCAGGCTAAGATACATGTGCCAATTAACCTTAATTACTAATAGACCCTGGTAAACGTAGTTTTCTGTCTCTGTTGATTACCTCAGAGGCGTCGCTGCGTTCCCGTGAAATGAGACCGGCCCCCTGCGCTCTCTCCTGATACTTCAGCGCTACCCTGTGATTTACTAACATGAGCCGACCCGTTCCGAGAATCGCTGGAAATGGAGTCTGAGGGCTGGGAAAAGGCATCGAGACAGTGTTTGATGGGCCGTAATTGGCATCCAGAAGCTCAGGATATAGTTTCTCTCTGTGTGACGATTCTCTGATTGTGTCATAATGGGGAAAATTATTTTCTTAAGTCTTATTCCCGCAGGCAAATCACCCTACCTAGCTGTTCTCAGATCACACATAACGGAATAAAATACTAGTTTACGAATAAGGCTCTAAATGTGTCGTGTATAAGGTTGCTTGACATAATGCATGAATACCCTTATGATGCAGTATATAAATGCATGCTTCATCTGATGTCATAATGCATATAAATCTGAAAAGTTATAACCACAATATTATAATTTTTACCAGATGATAGAATAAGGTTTCTTATGCATTATGCATAATGCATGAATATGATGCAGTAAAAATGCATGCTTCATCTGGTGTTATAATTCATATAGTAAAATTGTTATTGTAATCTGTTGTCATGATTATTTATTAGATTATACAACATATTTTAAGGTTGCTTGTAAGGCATTATGCATGTATTACAATGCATGAATACTCTTATGATGCAGTAGAAATGCATGCTTTATCTGATGTCATAATGCATAATAATCTGAAAAGTTATAACCACATATAGGTAATATTATAATGTATTTTAACTGTTGTTATGCATTTTTTCAGATGATAGAATAAGGTTGCTTATAAGGCATTATGCATGCACTAATGCATTAAGAATACCCTTATGATGCAGTATATAAATTGATTAATCTGATGTCATAATGCATATTAATCTGAAAAGTTATTATACATTATAATGTATTGCAACTGTTGTTATGAATTTTTATCAGATGATACAATAAGGTTGTTTCGACGACATTATGCAAGTATCATAATGCATTAATGATAACCTTATAATGCATTATAAATAGACTAAATACAAAATTGCTAAAACTAAACAAAGTATAATGAAAACATAAATTCTAAACATGAAATCTAGTTCAATTATTAAACTATAATAGTGTATCAATAACATAACACTGGACAAATAGTATGGATATTTCCATCCATATGAGCATTTGCACCTGATCCAGAAATAGTGCAGGTTTAACATAGACATTCTTTGATGTTTTTCACCGCTTTCATCAGCTTCTTGACTTCAGAAAATACGCATTTTGATGTGTTTTGATATTCATGAAATCTTAAGAGTAATGGTTTGGAAGACTGTGACGTATATGTTGCCTTATGAAGTTCTTACTTTTTCTCGAAGTTCAGAAGCAGCGATTATGTGATGCGTTCAAGTGATTTGAGTCAGAATAAACGACTCGCGGGAAATTTCACATTTATGTAAGTTCTCCAAAAACAGTTAGTTTCAGCACAAAAATGAAGAACAGATGTGTGTCATGTCATTGATGCTTTATGTTTCATCATTCTCACGCCGCTGCAGACAATAACGGGAAGTTGGTCGCACAAGCATGATAATCATAAAATGTGCACTTATCTCGGAAAATATGGTCCTGACATCAAAGAAACAATATGCAGGAAACAAAATCAGCAACGAAATGCATACTGAACGCCTACTTATACACCAACAGGACTAGAAAGTTTCAAGGTTCTTTGTATTGTGATTCCATGCATGAACATAAAGGCCATGAGGAGTTTAAGGACGAGCAGAGTCTCTGGAAAAGCTTCCAGGTGGGCAGGAGGAAAAGGTCACCTGTGTATCAGAGTTTCAGAAGAGTGTGTGATCGCTGTAGTGTAAACGACAAACGCATCCAATTAACAGTAAAGATCAGAGGGTTATAAAGACAACGGTCTTGCCTCGTTTTATGCTCCACGCAGAGCTGTATTTTTTGATATCTTGACCACAGATCTTACAGGAGTAGTAATATGTCCATGTCTTTCTTTCTTCAGTCCAAAAGAAATTAAGGTTTTTGATGAAAACATTCCAGGATTTTTCTCCATATAATGGACTTCAATGGGGTCCAAACGATTCAAGGTCCAAATGAGAGTTTCAGTGCAGCTTCAAAGGGCTTTAAACGATTCCAGACGATGAATAAGGGTCTTATCAAGCGAAACCATCGCTCATTTAAGAAAAAACTAAAATTTTAAGTTTTATAAGCTCAAATTCTCGCCTTGCTCTGTTCTGTTATGAGCATTCGTGACTCTATTTTTGAACTCGTTCATCAAAATGAACGAGTCATTTGGTTCATTCGAACGAACGAAACGAACAAAACGAACGAAATCATTTGAGCTTATAAAACTTAAACTTTGTTATTTGTTTATTAAATGAGTGATCGTTTCGCTTGATAAGACCCTTATTCATCGTCTGGAATCGTTTAAAGCCCTTTGAAGCTGCACTGAAACTCTCATTTGGACCTTGAACCGTTTGGACCCCATTGAAGTCCATTATATGGAGAAAATCCTGGAATGTTTTCATCAAAAACCTTAATTTCTTTTCGACTGAAGAAAGAAAGACATGGACATCTTGGATGACATGGGGGCGAGTAAATTATCAGCAAAAGTTTTTTTAAAAAAGTGAACTACTCCTTTAAGTAAGAAATAATGTTAACATTGAATGAATTATATAACATACTTCACCTTTAGTTAACACTAAGAAAAATCTAAATACTCTTGGTTGAACACTCTTGCATAACAAGGTAAAATCATAAAACCAGCAGCGCTTTCTCATTTCAAGGTGTCGTATGTGCAGGAATCGCTCCGGAGGTGTTGACACGTCCCTCATAATTACACCTCACCGCCACATCCGGAGGAATCAGAGGTGAGCTGAGTGTGTCTGGGTTTTATACGGCACGTCAATGTGCCAGAGCCTTCAAGCGGGCCTGACATTTTCATTCCCTTGTGCCGGGGGATCGGATCTCCAGCACACCTGAATGACAGAGAGCTGCCTTGTATAGGTGGGAGACAAATGCCACGCTCACTAAACCTTCACAGGCGGCCCAAAGCCTCTTCAAATATTCATAACGGCTCCATCAATAACGCGACCCTCACTTGTTCAATCCGTAATGCCGTCCTGAAAGATGTGCCATCCACATTAGAGCTATCGACACTTATATGTCCAAATGGTTCAAGGTCCAAAAGACAGTTTCAGTGCAAACTGAAAACTGAATCTTTTTCCGAGTCATTTGGTTCATTCAACGAACGAAATGAACAAACTGACTCGGAAAAAGATTTGTTCATTTTGATGAACGAGTTCGAACAGGAGTGTCACGAACGTGCATCAGAACAGAGCAAGGCGAGTGTTTGCGCATGTAAAACTTAAACTTTTTAATTTATGTATTAAATGAGTGATTGTTTCACTTGATAAGACTCTTATTCATCATTTGGAATCGTTTAAAGCCCTTTGAACAGTTTGCAGTTTGCACTGAAACTCTCATTTGGACCTTGAACCGTTTGGTCCCCATTGAAGTCCATTATATGGAGAAAATCCTGGAATGTTTTCATCAAAAACCTTAATTTCTTTTCGCCTGAAGAAAGAAAGACATGGACATCTTGGACATATTTGAAAAGTGAACTACTCCTTTAGTGTGCATCATTTGCTCATCATTTTAGGCAGAAAAGGCATTGTCGAGAATATAAAAACAACTAATAACTGGTCGACACAGCCATTATATTCAGACCACAGTTATTTCACTGTAGAGACTCAGACTTCTCTGGAAGGTGGTGGCACGGTATGGATCACCTGATGAAGGTTTGTGATTACATGTTAGAGACCCAGACCGGCGATTCTCCATCGATTCAGGGTTCTCCAGGGAACACTGGAGCACAACAAAGCTCCTCGTCTCATTTTACAGGGGCAGAGTCATGAGAAAGGTAATCTCTGAGAGAAAAGATTCAATATCAGCCTTTACAAAACAACAGCTTTTTGTGCTATTTTTATTCCCCGTCGCTCAAATCTTCAACCAGCTTGCGTTTATAATGAAGCATTTGATCATTAATGCACTAAATATTCCCACACACACACAAGGAACAAATGTACTACTGGCAATTGGACGCACGGCGAATACGTTGATATTAGAATGGGATTCAATTTCACAAAAGCACTTAAAAAGCCATGAAGTCAAAAACATAATGGGAAATAGGATGGCGAATTATTGAGTTATTGGTTTCCCGATTCCCACTTTGCATGTGGTTTGCTGATGCAGGGTTATTTCTGTCTTATCACTGCATTGAAGCTTTCCAGAGAGAAAAAAATAATCATTAGCGCACGCAACATTTGATTATGAGAGCACACCTCCATGAAATTACAGCGATTGTATTAAACCTGCTTTCAATCGAAGAGCGCCTGATTATATTTAGCCGAGGATGCCTCGACCAAAATTGATACCGCTTCTCACAGAGCCGGTTTTAATAGAATTTGATAGCGAAAGCGTTGTATTTTCCTGTCAGGAGATCACGTAAACGCTTCGGCTCAACCCTACAGCGATTGTTGGTCCCCGTTGACCCCTGCGCTCAGGGGAACAAGTTTAATTGGGGGAAATGTGCAGAAAATGACCAATCTGTGTTCCACCGGGTCACTGGAGAGCAAGTTTAGCCGCCAGCAAGCCGGCAGGTTTTATCCGAGACTGATCTGGGTACAGATGATGAGGATTTATTGCAAATGAGACTCATATCAGGCTTAAATCCCTGCTTTTCGGCACACACCACCATCAAGACCAAGTCCGCACCATTTATTATACATTCCCCCTCACGCACATCTGATAACGGCGGTGTAGTGTTGTACTGAGGCTGGTTATCCTCACGACACGCCGTTTATTTGACACTGCTGATAATCTGAGACCTCCATCATCATTCGCGCTGTGTTATCAGTCGCAGACGAGCCTCCGTTTAAAGCACTGAATGATAGGAGTCGGATTACAACAGCCATGGGACTAAATTACCTGCATTAGTAACAGCAAAGGGTGAATCGATCAGAGTGAGTCTTATAATCAATAGATAAAGCAACACGGGAGATGTATGCGTGGAATAAAGATGCTACTTTTAACTGCTAAGTCTTTGGAGACATGTCCGCATTATTGTTTGAAATCGAATTAGTAGTCGTGCCATATTAGAGCATTTCATTTGACTCTGAAACATGAATGAATCTCACAAGTCAAGAACATACGCCAAATAAGGATTATTAGGAACACATACTAATACTGTGTTTGACCCCCTTTGGCCTTCAGAACTGCCTTAACCCTCAGGTGCTCTTCGGTCATTTCTGACCGAAAAATTTTCTGTTTTGAATTTCTAAAAATCACAGCTTCATCGGAATGTTACGAAACTTGGTGACTTTTATGGCATTGGGTACGTGAACACACAAAAAAATTGAGGTTATGATCCGAGCATGCTAAGTGGTCGTAAAAAAAATAGGTCAAAAATGACCGACCCATAGGAAATGAATGGGAAATTGACAAAAACACAAAAACTTTGAGGATTTTTGTGTGTACAATCTACAAATCGGCCACGATGCAGAAAAAAAGTACACCGCAGGAAAGGGGTGACACTCTACAACATCTAGAGTGCAAAACAGACAAACCCACCCACACACACACTCATACAAACATAGTTTTATACACATACACACCAATAAATTTTGATTACAAAAGGTATGTTTTGAATTTTTAAAAATCACAACTTCATCGCAATGTTACGAAACTTGGTGACTTTTATGGCATTATGTATGTGAACACACAAAAAAATTGAGGTCATGATCTGAGCATGCTAAGCGGTCTTAAAAAATAGTCACACTTGTGGTCTTCGGTCAAAAATGACCCCCATAGGAAATGAATGGGAAATTGTAAAAAAAAAAAATTAAAAAAATTGTGAATTTTTGTTTTTTTGTCAATTTTTTTTTATAAGAAATAGTTTTTGAGATTGTTTCTTTATATATTCAAATCCACCACCAACAACAACAACAAAAATGAGTTCATAAACATCTGGGGAATTCACATGCCTCTCCATAGAGAGCTGTACATGCCATCTAGTGGTTACACCATGATTCTACGCTTTTTCTCTATACTGTAACCAGATGGTGCTAATTTTCTTCAAAAATACTTTTTTTCTGAAGGCCTAGACTCTATATTAAACTAAAATACTGCATTAATATTTTTTTGAAAAAATAATATATATATATATATATATATATAGAAAAATATATATATTTTCCATGGCAAAAATAAACCATAAATATTGCATAAATATTAATAAATTCAATTAAATTGTCTCAAAATACTAAATTAAAAAGAATAAATATTATAGAACAAAAATAAATTGCATTGGTTTTACTGGGATGGAGAAAGTTTCATTTTTAGGTGTCTGGTAGCATCTTGCAGTTGATGGAGATTAGGGTTAGGATTAGGCTACCATTCCACCACATCCCAAAGATGCTCAATTGGGTTGAGATCTGGTGACTGTCGGGGCCATTTTAGTACAGTCAACTCATTGACATGTTCAAGAAACCAGTCTGAGATGATTCGAGCTTTGTGACATGGTGCATTATCCTGCTGGAATTAGCCATCAGAGGATGGGGACATGGTAGACATAAAGGGATAGCCATGGTCAGAAATGATGCTCAGGCATTTAAACGATGCCCAATTGGCACTAAGAGGCCTAAAGTGTGCCAAGAAAACATCCCCCATTACACCACCACCACCAGCCTGCACAGTGGTGACAAGGCATGATGGGTCCATGTGACTCTAGCATCTGAATGTCTCCACAGAAATCGAGACTCATCAGACCAGGCAACATTTTTCCAGTCTTCAACCGTCCAATTTTGGTGAGCTCTTGCAAATTGTCGCCTCTTTTTCCTATTTGTAGTGGAGATGAGTGGTACTCGGTGGGGTCATCTGCTGTTGTAGCCCATCCGCCTCAAGATTGTGCGTGTTGTGGCTTCACAACTGCTTTGCTGCATACCCCGGTTGTAACGAGTGGTTATTTCAGTCAAAGTTGGCCCATTCTCCTCTGACCTCTAGCAAAGTTTTGACTCAAATGCAATCAGCGAAGAGTTTTTCTTTAGATTTGTTCAGTGACTCATACAGGTTACATACAGTACAGTAGTTATGCTGCTAAGTGAGTCATCTGTGTGTTATGAGTGACTCAGTCGACAGAGTTGTTCATGATGGAACCAAGTCTGATCCTTTCATTAAAACTGGCATGCCAACAAATCTGCTTGGAGTAAAAAAGAAAAGAAAATATTGTAAGTGTTGATTTGTTTTGATTGGTTCACTGATTCAGTGACTCTTTCTGCAGTTACATATACAGTGGCTATGCTGGTAGTCATCTGTGAGTCATTGATTCATTGATCAACTGAGTCGTAGTCATTTTATCATCAGGGGCCAGTTGTTCAAAACATTTAATCTAGATCAAATTGATCCGGATTTGGAAATCCCATTTTTTCCTATCCAGGATCAGGTAGTCCGTCTTACTTTTATGCCGGTTTTTCAAAGCAACATTGGACTGGTTCACCCTGATCTTGATACACAGTTTTCAAGATTACCAGTGCTCTAAATGGGACAACATTTCACGATGTGGGCTAAGAACAGGTGGGCTAAAAACTAGGATTGGATTCCCTGACCTAATCTGATTTCAGATCCCTTCTTTCCCCTTTGAACAACCCATTTTCAAGATTTGATCCAAAATCCGATCAGCTTACCTTTGAACAACTGGCCCCAGATCTTTAGTGAGCCTAAGAACCGACTTTTGTTTTGTCCAAAAACACTGACTGGTTGCTTTGAGATTCTTTGCATCGTGACAATTACGCACACCATGTCCCAAAATATAAAAATAATATGGTTGTGTTACCTGCGTTAAGGGTTATTCTCATGTTCATATGCAACACCGACCGCTAATCTTTCTTGGCAAGCAGCTCATATCTGACTTCATGACGGCAGACGCTACAACTAATGAGAAAAACTGTGTCAGTTCCTCGAGCGGCAATGAATAATTCCTAAAAATGAAGGAATATGGGGGCAGAGAGAAAATACTAGCACTGTCCCTTTATTACAAATGTCCAAGATAATATTTTACTCTTATTAAAATCTCCCAGCCCTCCTTCCGGACGACGCCTCGTGCTTCACCCCAGGGAGAGTTTTAATATCCTTATAATTTAATATCCAGCTCAGGTTTATATGGATCTACCGCCGAGTTTTATGAAAACACTCCCCCAGTTTGCTCCAGGAGCGCTCAGAGGAAAGTCTCTTTCTCATTAGTGTAAATGTTGCACGCATAATTCGACATTCCCCACCCATGGCTCCTTTAAAAACACCAGCAGATGATAGTATTGTAAAATCCTCTCGGAGATGTTGACGGATATTGAATTCGCATCTGTAAACAGTATTTTAATTTGGCTTTTGGACTCCTGGAAACGCTGAATTGCTGATCTGCTCCTCTGCGTCTCAGAAATGTGGCCGTCTAAAAAGGCATTTGCGTGTCTTTTCCCTAAAAAAGCCTTATCGTTTTAGCATTTCATTCAATCGAGTTTTGAGTTTGTCTCCCACTTATTCTATATCAGTGTCAGTGAACTCCTGAAACGCCTCCATTGTAGTCTTGAGTTTCTTCCAGGAATGAACACGTCACAATATTCCTCATTTAAATAATGAATATGCATAATAAAGGGGCGGGGCCTGGTTGAGTAAGTTAGGAGTGTGTTAAATGAGCGGTTATGGAAAGGGGCGGGACATTTCCCAAACACACTCGAATCTCTCAACCAATCACAACACACTGATCCAGCCGACCAATCAGAGCGCAGTGTGCTTTTCAGAAGGAGGGGCTTCATAGAGACTAAATAGGAATGTGTTTCCCGTACACCGGCGTAACTCGCTGCTTCACTACCATAGTACGATGCATCGTTGGAGAAGTCAACTTGGCTAATCACGACTGTTTCCTGAAACCGTATTGTCGCAAATTGGTGGTTCAAACACGGTGGTTAATGATGTCACGCTTACATATCGTGTCTTTTGTGCGCTCAAGTTCGTTATTTCAAATGTAGGCGCGCGGTATGCGCGCTCATAATGGAAGCGACGCGGTCACGTCGTTTTTTCCAAGCGCATCGAGATTAAAACATCTCAACTTTTCAGAACGCCGCAAGCGCACCATAAGAGTATCGTAGGTCACGTGACGAGAACCAATCGGAGCGCAACCGCCCTAGCGCTTTGGAAAAAGGAGAACGTGGCGCGACCAGCGTTTTCTACGCGTTTTTAGACGCTATATGTGAATGCTGCCTAATAACTACTTTTAATTAGTGCTGTGAAACGATTAATTGCGATTAATCGCATTCAAAATAAAAGTTTGTGTTTACTTAATATATGTGTGTGTGCTGTGTATAATTATTTTGTATATATAAATACACACATATGCATGTATATATTTAAGAAAAATGTGTTATATTAATATATATAATATTTATATTTATGTATAATATTAGTTTTGTATAAATATTAGGGCTGTCAAAACGATTAATCGCGATTAATCACATCCAAAATAAAAGTTTGTGTTTACATAATATATGTGGGTGCACTGTGTATAATTATTTTTTATATATATAAAAAACACATGCATGTATATTTAAGAAAAAATATATTATTTATATATAAAATATTTATATTTATATATAATATAAATTATATATAAATCTATATACAGAATATACATGAAAATATTTCTTAAAGCATGTGTGTGTATTTATATATATATAATAATTATACACAGTGCCCCCACATATATTATGTAAACACAAACTTTTATTTTGGATGCGATTAATCGCGATTAATCGTTTGACGCTAATATAAAGTATACATGCAAATATTTCTTAAATGTTTACATGCATGTGTGTGTATTTATATATACAAAATAATTATATACACCACACACACATATATTATGTAAACACAAACTTTTATTTTGGATGTGATTAATCGCGATTAATTGTTTCCCAGCCCTGTTTGAGATCAAATTAACGCTAGATGTTTGCTATAAATTACACTCATGGCATCTGAGGGCTTTTATGAGGATTTTGCTTTATTTCCAGATTCAATCATAGGCTCGTTTTTACACGCTAGAGATGGAACGCACATGCACACTCTTCAGAGACTCTTGGCAAACTAAAAGACTTTGGAAATAAAAGATTCAGATTGTACTGAATGTCAGCTTGCTTATTGTGCTCAAGATCTGGATTCATGGAGTCCAAGTCATGCAAACTCGAAACTCGAGAGCTGTCGTTCCAAACACACACACACTGTTTGCGAATGTTTGTTGGAACAGTGTTTCTGGGAAACACGACTACTTGAACTGCTGATATGACAGAACTCAGTCCAGGGAAGAGACGAGCTGCAACAATGACAAATGGGAAAAATAATATCACATAAGAACAAACCACACAAGCCGGTCAGGCTGTTTAATATCTCCAGACTCAAGCTGTTGACCTCTGGTGCCAATCTCACAGGCTGAACCTCATTTCAGCAGGACCGATGGCCGAGGTCAGCGAACGCACAAAGCACAATGTTTATTTGAATACACAGAGACTTGGCCCTGCCCGGACATCACATCAATATTAATGCGGGACAGACAAACTGTGTCCCTGCGGCCCGATGGGAGTGAGGTGCCAAAAACAGCAAGGACATGAAACCAAGAGCCAGATTTACTGCGTCCCTCAAGAGCAATTCACTTCATTTGTTAGCAAATGCATGTTTGTAAGACAAAAGCCATTTATTGCACCTGTCCTAATGTTCCTCAGAAGGGATTTTGGATGTGCTCCTTTAATCAGCGTTATGTGTCGGATGATGCTTTCCACGGGGCAGATGTGTAAATGTGTTTATATTGCCTTAGCGTTTAGATTTGCACCAGTAAAATAGGCTGTGTGTCAATGTTAAAACCCATCTAGTTAATCACATCAAACACAAGATGCCAGTTCCAGACGTCCTCCTGAGTTAAACTCAAGCTGTTGGTTTGTTTTTGTCCTTATCTCTGGTTTTCTCAGCGGGAGGCTTCATTAAAATGCATCTACTTCATCCCAAACCACTGACTGCACCAATTCGGCGGACCCCGTTTGAGAAGAGACTCGTCTGTCGAGGTAATGACAAGGCTGCGTCAAATTCAGTCTGACTGGGAGCAACAAATTTCCCTTCGGGGAAAACGAGAGCGCAGACAAGTTCCTCCTTTCCTTGAAGACACCCTGGGTTCCTGGATGCCAGAAACATCCGTCTGGCTTTAGTTTAAAGAAATACTTCACTCAGAAATGTAAATGCATTATTTACTCAGCCTCGTGTTGTGAAACCATACAGCAAAAAATATATGGTCACACTTTAGACAGTCTACTAACTATACATGTCAACTTAGTCTACTAACCCTAACCTAACAGTCTACAAATAACTAATGAGAGTTAGTTGGCATGGAGTTGCAAAGTAGTTAGTAAAATGTCTCAGAAATAAAGTGATACTAAAGTGCAACCAAATATATTTTTAGATATAGCCTAATATTTTAAAATATATTTTAAAATATTCCAAAATGGCCAAAAAATAATAGCTGATACAGATATTAATATATTAAATATATTAATATTGTCCAAAATGTCGATTATTAAATACATTTTGGACAATATATATATATATATATATATATATAGTATATATATAGTATATATATATATATATGTATATATAATATATTAGAAATGTATTTAATAAAAGACATTTAGAATTCATTTTGATTCAAAATGTATTTTATTAAATACATTTTGGACTACATATATATATATATATATATATATATATATATATATATATATATATATGTGTTTTTGGACCATTTATCATTTATCATATATAATACATTCATTAACTGTATTAAATACATTTTGAAAAAAAAAAATATATATATATAAAATGTATTTTATAAATACATTTTATATATTAAAATAAAAATTATATATAAAATTTATATAAAATTTATATATTAAAATACATTTTTAAAAAATACATATATATATATATAAAATACATTTATTAAATTTATTAAATACATTTTGAAAAAAAAAAAAAAAATATATATATATATATATATAATACATTATATATATACAGTATATAGATATAGATATATATAAAATACATTTATATATATATATATATATATATATATATATATATATATATATAATTTTTTTTCTAAAATGTATTTAATTTTTGCCCTGAAATACATAAATGTTGCTGCAATTAATTATAATAACAACTTAAAATTTGTTGACCAACTTAACTAAACTAAAGTTAACTAAACGTAATATTTTAAGTGAAAATGAATGAATGATGAAAACATCATTTTTTAAGTTGAAACAACACGTGTATTGTGATAATCACGATAATCATTTTTTTTACAGCGACGAGGGATGTTTAATGTACTTTTATTTATTGAAAGTTAAACAAAAAGCCATGCTTTTTGCACTATAGTTAGCATATATTTTGCTCCCAATAAGAAAAAAAATCAATTTTTTTAGTATTAATTGCACGTCTTTTGCTATTTACTTTTGCCTTAAATAAAACGCTGCTGACATGGTGTTCACAATAAATAAGTAAACTAATCTTCTTGTTCTGTGAAGCCAGACACGAGTCATGGAGTGTTTTTTGTCCGTTTTGGAGATTCACAGCTGAACGGTCACTGATGAAAATGGTTCAATTATTAATATCTCATTAGTGTTCCACAGAGAGCAAGGGTGAGTGGGTTTTCATTTTTGGGTTAGCGGTGTTGAGATGTCTTGTTAGCAGAAGGTCCAGCTGTCCCGAGGCCGATCAGGTGCTCGCCGACCGGTGGAGAACAGCCCTGGCAAAACCTGAGCGCCTCTTGTCACTTTATTAGCAGGTTACAGCTCTTTTCCAATTGAACCAGTCCTCGGGAAATGATCCGAGGAGCAGAAATGTCCCGCTCAGAAGCTGATATCTTAGGGATTTGCTGTGTTTGGCAGGAGAGTATTCCCTCATCACAACCTGAATCCCACGGATTACATCTTTTCCACTTGTATGGCAAGTTTATGAAATGGAGACGGCGCTCATTTGGCGGGATTGGCATCCGTACGGATCGGGGTCCTCGGGGGGCGTGAAGCCTGTGAAACGGAGCACGAGCTACTCTATGATGTTAATGAAACACAGGCGGCTCAGCATCTGCTTCATGACTGGATCCCAATGAGGAACGGCTGGCTGAAATTAGTCGAGAAGTGACGTCGGGTTGTGTGTGAGAAATTGGACGGGGACGTTCATTTCACAAGTATCGAAACCATAACAATAAAGTTCGTGCAACAGAGGACATTTCCATACTGAAAGGTGCCAATGGTTTTTGGACCATGGATCATCATATATATATAATAAATAGGTGTATACACTCTAAATAATGCTGGGTTGTTTCAACCCAAATTTGGGTCAAATATGGACAAACCCAAATGTTGGGTTAAAAATGTAATTAAAAAAATGTACAGTTGAAAGTGAAAGTTGAAGTTGGGATAAAATTTGAAATTACATTTTTAACCCAACATTTGGGTTTGTCCATGTTTGACCCAAATTTGGGTTAAAACAACCCTGTATTTAAAGGTGAAACTCGAAAAAGGAGAATATTGTGCAAAATTTCATTTATTTCAGTAATTCAACTTAAAAGCTGAAACTAATTTAGTATATAGACTCATTACATGCAAAGTGAGATATTTCAAGCCTTTATTTGTTATAATTTTGATGATTATGGCTTACAGCTTGTGAAAACTTTTGGGTTTCTAAGGTGAATTACTGAAATAAATTAACTTTTACATGATATTTCAATTTTTCGAGTTTCACCTGTGTGTATATAATATAATATAATATAATATAATATAATATAATATAATATAATATAATATAATATAATATAATATAATATAATATAATATAATATAATATAATATAATATAGGGCTGGGCAATGATTAATCGCATCCAAAATAAAAGTTTGTGTTTACATAATATATGTGTGTGTACTGTGTATGATTATTTTGTACATAAAAATGCACACACATGCATGTATATATTTAAGAAAAAATTGTTATTAATATATAAAATATTCATATTTATATTTAATATAAATTATGCATAAATATATATACAGTATGCAAATATTTCTTGACTATATACTGTGTGTGTAAATAATTATACACACTACACACTACACACACATATATTATGTAAACACAAACTTTTGTTTTGGTAGATTAATCACTAATATATATATATATATATATATATATATATATATATATATATATATATATATATATATACACACACACACACATCAGGTTTTCTATATTTCAGCTGCTATCCGCATTCATTTTATAGTTTTATAGTATTACTGTGTCAAAATCCCTTATTTAAGGAAAAACACTCAAAACAAACGTGATACTTCATCTAAATGAGCTATGAAAAAACAACTTCTGAGAAATAATGTCTTTCTCGTCCCATTTTTTCTTTCTACTTCCTGTGGCGAGACACCTTCTGTTCACAAGAACTCTGTGCTCCGCCACTAATAGAGAGTGCATGTCTCTCTCTCTCTCTCTCTCTCTCTCTCTCTCTCTCTAGTCCTCATGAGCTGCTAACTAATGTCTCTCTCTCTCTCTCTCTCTCTCGGTTCCCGTGGGATCACGAGTGGTCCTTCACGTGGAAGAGAGCGGGAGCATCACGGCCTGCTGGTTTATTTACCGGCTCTTTGTTTTATTCATGACGATTTAGTCTCGCTTCAGTCATTTGAAGGGAGTGACATGTCATCATATAAGCGAAGCAGCGCGCGGTCACACAGCTTTATGAATAATACGGAGTGGAAGAATTAATCTGGATAAATAAACGTCTGTGCGCTGCTCGCACACTGAATGAGAAACAGAGACGGAGGATAGATCAGTGTTAGAGGAGAGAGATCCCCTTCTCTTGCGCTCGATCGTTCGAGGATTTCCTCAGTTACTCTGATAATGAATGATCCTCTGGATGGAGGCAATAAAACCACTGAGCATGATGGGATTTAGATAGATATACTAGATATGTTAAATCTTTCCCTGGCGTTCACTGCATTGTATGGAAGGGCGCCATAGATATCCATAATAAAGGCTAGATGTCTCGTCCAATGGAGGTCGAAGTCCGCTCTGGCGGCCATCTTGCCACAGTCAGCTCGCTCACTCGCAACACTGTGTGGCACATGTACTTTTTAAATAACCGATTTTCAAATGGTTTGGTTTGTTATAAACGTCAGAGATGTAGTTATGATACTGTTAACAACATTTATTTATTTATTATTATTAAATATTTTATTATTTACTAAAACTTAAACTAACATGAAAGTGGAAAATATAAAAATAAAAACCAAGTAAAAATGTGAATAAAACTATTTTACTAAAACTTTAACTAAAATGAAAATGGAAAGTATAAAAATAAAAACTATTTTATGAAAACTTGAACTAAAATTAAAATGGAAAATATAAAATAATAAAATATTAATAAAAACTATGTTACTAAAACTTTAACTAAAATAAAAATGGAAAATATAACATTCAAAATATCAATAAAAACTATTGTACTAAAACTATAAGTAAAATTAAAATGGAAAGTATAAAAATAAAACTATTTTTACTAAAACTTTAACTAAAATTAAAATGGAAATTATAAAAGTAAAGAATATAAAAATTTAAAAAACTGTTACTAAAACTTTAACTAAAATGAAAATGGAAAGCAAAAAAAATAAAACTATTTTACAAAAACTTTAACTAAAATTAAAATGGAAAATATAAAATAAAAGAATAAAATATTATTAAAAAATATTTTACTAAACCTTTAAATATATTTTACTAACCCTAACCCTCAACCTTTAACTAACTCCAATCCTAAACTTTAACTAAAATGAAAATGGAAAGTATAAAAAATAAAAACTATTTTACTAAAACTTTAACTAAAATTAAAATGGAACGTATAAAATATTAATAAAAACTATTTTACTAAACCTTTAAAAATAGATTACTAACCCTAACCCTAAACCTTTAACTAACCCTAATCCTAAACTTTAACTAAAATGAAAATGGAAAGTATAAAAATAAAATCTATAGTACTAAAACTTTAAGTAAAAATAAAATGGAAAACATAAAAATAGAAACTAATTCAAGATATTAATAAAAACTGTTTTACTAAAACCTGTTAATATTAGTAAATAAATTTAACTAATGAGACCTTAGTCTAAAGTGTTAAATAAAATATTAATATTCATCATGATAAAATAAAGTCATTCTGAAGGCAACAATGTCTGTGAGGAACCGGCTAATGAATATACAGTAAGCAAATGGAGTTTTGATTCGATTTTCAGTGAATATGGCCATTTTATGAGACGTTTATGATGTTTTATGAGTCCACTTTCATTGTATATAGAGAACAGGTTCAAAGTGTCTCCTTTAGCGACACGATGGCTCATCTGCTGTCACTCATAACCCGAGAATGATTTTCAGAATATTCCTCAGCGATTATCAGGAGCAGCTGCCCATCTGAGCGTGTGACTAATTGATTATTCATTCATTATTCATTCTCCGACCATATGAGGATCGTATTACAATTTCAGATTTGCGAGAGGACACGCGAAAACTCATTGACTGCGGACCTGTGACTCGAGATGCGAAATGTAAAGTTATGGGAAAAGTTGACCTTCTTAAGGCCACGAGGCTAAACTTTCCTTGTGCGGCGCGAGGTCATCCGTTAATTTAGCCCACTTCTCTAGAGAGAGGCAGAAGGACCGTGGATATGAAGGAAAAACTTTGCTCTTGCTAAAAATAACCACCTTTGCCAACCTCCTCACTTTGTGGGTCAGTGGCTGGCTGATATTGATCGTTTTAAATTACTCCTGCGCTCCTCTCTCTCTCTCTCTCTCTCTCTCTCTCTCTCTCTCTCTGTGTAAAAGGTAGTGATGTGGGATATTGGTACATCAGCACGACAGGCCGTGATGCATAAACGCCTTCCTCTATTGATTCATCGGGCTGTCAGGGGAGTATTTGGGCAGAAGTCTTTTACTTTATCATGTTTGTTCGGTGTCTGCGAGGGCGGCCACCCCGCTGCTGCTCCAGAAAATTTTTAATAATCTTGTTTTATAGACCTCAGTGCCAAGGTCAATAGCATTTCCATTATAATGCTGTGCTGGGAATATATATGTGCGGGTAATTTAACATTCACTTCTCTGTTTTTTTTTCCGCCTGGTAAAGGCTGTAACCTTTGGCTCTTAAAGAAACACTCTTTACTGCAAAACTCAAAGTCTGGACTGGAGTGCGACTCGTCAAAACCACCAAACACAAACATTATCACACACTTTCAACACGCCATCTAACAAAGAAGGAAAAGGCGGAAACAACCCAGGTGAAAAAGATGTACAATTAAGTGTATTAAAAATGTACTTAAATATGTTTTTAGTATAATACAAATATAATGTAATGTATTTTTAATATACTTAATAGGCCGTCTTTTTCACCTAGGAAGCAGCAGTTTCTTGCAGGGTTATTAGCTAACTAAAACTAAAGCAAGTTTCATTTCTTGAAATGAATTACATGTTACATTGGAATAAAATATACGTAAAAATGAACTTATTTGACTACAACTTTAACTAAAATGAAAAAGGAAAATATATATAAAAAATAAATTACCAACTAAATTTTTTTTACTAACTTAACTGAGCTGAGCTGGACTAGACTGAGGTACATAGGACTGGACATGACTGGACTGGACTAGACTAGACTAGACTAGACTGAGCTGAGCTAAACTGGACTGGACTGGATTGGACTAAGCTAAACTGGACTGGATTGGATTTAGCTGGACTGGACTGGACTGAGCTAAACTGGACTGGACTGAGCTGAGCTAAACTGGACTGGACTGAGCTAAACTGGACTGAGCTAAACTGGACTGGACTGAGCTGAGCTAAACTGGACTGGACTAGGCTAAACTGGACTGGACTGAGCTAAACTGGACTGGACTGGCTTGGACTTAGCTGGACTGGACTGAGCTAAACTGGACTGGACTAGGCTAAACTGGACTGGACTGGCTTGGACTTAGCTGGACTGGACTGAGCTAAACTGGACTGGACTGGCTTGGACTTAGCTGGACTGGACTGAGCTAAACTGGACTGGACTGGCTTGGACTTAGCTGGACTGGACTGAGCTAAACTGGACTGGACTGGCTTGGACTTAGCTGGACTGGACTGAGCTAAACTGGACTGGACTGGCTTGGACTTAGCTGGACTGGACTGAGCTAAACTGGACTGGATTGGCTTGGACTTAGCTGGACTGGACTGAGCTAAACTGGACTGGACTAGACTGAGCTGAGCTAAACTGGACTGGACTAGGCTAAACTGGATTGGACTGGCGTGGACTTAGCTGGACTGGACTGAGCTAAACTGGACTGGACTGGACTGAGATAAACTGGACTGAGCTAAACTGGACTGGACTGAGCTGAGCTAATCTGGACTGGACTGGGCTAAACTGGACTGGACTGGACTGAGCTAAACTGGACTGGACAGGACTGAGCTGAGCTAAACTGGACTGAGCTAAACTGGACTGGACTGGACTGGACTGGACTTTGTTGAACTGGACTGGACTAAGCTGGACTGGACTCTCTGACAGCGGTTCACAACATCAATACACAACAAACCAACAATGAAAACATGAGGGCTATTTAATAAAAATAGAAATAAACTAACAACTAACAAGAAACACCTGAACACAATAAACCTTGACACAAGGAACCAATCAGAACAGGAGAAGCACATGACAAACAGGAACATGAAACATGACTGACAACTACACAACTAAAGATATGAAATCATAAAGTTGAACTAAACCACAAAGCAGATGTGAAAGAGAGAATAGTCCAGTCCAGTAACACGCTGCTTCAATCATGATCTGGTTTCAAGAGTTTGCTCGGTTTGTTATTATTATTTCTGTTTCTGAAGTTTGATAGGAGTGATAATAAACCCAGCAATAATAAGTGAACTGGATGCATGAGATGGATTTTGAATCTGGCATAATAGGATTTTTATTGCTGAAGATATTGTGGGAATCTGCGAGAAAAGGATATGACTGATGCAATCTGGTTTCACGTCTCTTTTTTATAGAAATTCAATAGTTCTCATCTCCAGTGATAGATGAATTTTCTTTGACTGATGTCTGAAAGATGTTCAGATACACCTGACAGTAACCGTATTAAACATTAGTGTCCTGCATTGTTCTGTAAGTTTCCCATTGATTTCTTTTCTCTGAGTTTAACTCGTCTCAGAGACACAGGGAGGATTATTGTACTGTGTGCCTCAAATGTCTGATGTTTTCATCATCTCATCAAGTTGTTTTCCTCGTTTTATGTGTCAAAGATGAACTGTAGGATGTTTTTTAATAATTCACTTCTGACTGATCATGTACGGTTCATCTTTTTAACCCTCTGAGCTCCTTCGTTTTAGGGGTTACACTTAGACCGAAGCCATAAAACTTTTTTTCCCAGGAAAACCAATTAAATATATTTTTTTTATTATTTAGTTTATTATTATTATTATTTAGTTTATTATTTAGTTTGTTATTAGTATATTATTATTATTATTATTATTATTATTATTGCATTAATTAGATATTATATTAATTATATAATTGTTATGAGCTAAATTTTAAATTTTTAAATTTAAAACTTTAACTTTTAAATTAAAAAAATTTAACTTTAAATTTTATTTTTTAAATAGTTATGAGTTAGCTATTATAATTACTATATATATATATATATATATATATACACACTAGTATATAGTTTTTTTAGGCCTGTGAAATGTTGCATTCATTAATATATATATATATATATATATATATATATATATATATATATATATATATATATATATTTAATTCATTAAATTCTTTTAATTCATTCATTTAACTCATTCATTAAATATTATATATATATATATATATATATATATATATATATATATATATATATATATATATATATATAATGAATGCAACATTTCACAGGCCTAAAAAAAAACTTAAGTGAGAAGAGCGCCATCTAGTGGCTTTAAACATATATAAATATGAGTAATGTCCTGTAACAGCCTGTAGGCTGCCTATAGCTTCCTATATAAACACAAAGATTTCTCATAATATTCTTATTATACATCTTATTCGTTTTTTTTATTTAGATATTCTAAAATGCTACTTTTTAAGATAAGTATCAGGTTTTGCATTATGATTACAATCAAACAATAAAATTTGGTTAGAAAGGAAACACAATGCAAACATTTTTGTTACTCAGTATTTGATGATTAAAAAAATCGAACAAAATAAGTGTGTGTGTCTGTGTGTGTGCGTGCAATTGTGCAAATTAAAATTCAAAACGTAAACGTAACGTTTTCGGTCATTTTCGGACGAAGAAGCCCAGAGATAGCATATAAATCAAAACTAACAAATGTTATATGAAAATGATCAAAAATAATGTCGGGGAAAGAATAAAATAAAAAAATAAATAAATGGACAACGCTTATAATAAAATAAGTCATAATACAACAGTATTGTTTCTTAAATAACGCAGCATATTGTTTTTTCACTTTCAATAATGCAATAGCTTTTTTAATAAAACTTGCTTTGTCTAAATACTTAAATTAGCCCAAATACAAAAAAAAATTATTGTTTAGTAAATAAAATGAACAAAAACTAAAATATCACATATTAATGCCCTTTCATTCCTCAAAAATGAATTTATTAAACCTCGCACTATATTTCTGTGAACGAAACAAAGGATTTCATAACATTTTCACTATGTGACTTCACAGGATGATTGATGCATTTGATTAGGATAACAATATGATTATTTACTGTAAAATATTTCATATGACATAGATGTTAGTATATTAGACCTCTACATGTTAATGGAACACTTGTGTTTTCTGGAATATTATTAATATTTATTTTTAATTTGTGTGCAACCAGCCCGACATGTTATTTCTATTAGTATTTCGACATGAGTGTTACTAAATGAGTGATTATCTTCTTATTTTCAATGTTAAAGAAAGGCTAAAAAAGCACTTAAAGCTTGTTGTTCCCGCATGAACACAAACGCCGATAACCTTGCAGATAGACGTCCGTTAACGGGACCCAGAGGTGTGTGTCGTGCATAAAGAAGGAATCAATCAGTCCATCTGGAGCGTCCCGCAGGAGATGTGGCGTCTCTAAACAGTGTCCCGGCGGATGTCAGCATCCATTAGCGTCCTCGGCTCACACACCTCAGCTGTCACAGGCTTCGCTTAGCCTAACTTTACTGCTCAACTTTTCTATTTTAAACAGGCATCAACACACACGTCTGTATTTCACCAGAGGTCATGCATTCGCGCTCTCTCTCTCTTTCTCTGTTATTTATAGGGTGTCCCTATAAAATGATGACAGCAGAGCAAGCGGTGACAGCATCAACACGCTGAGAAATACACAACTTTATATGAAAATGAGAGGCTGGAAATGGCACAGTTGTTGTCGGGCGAAACCATTGATGCCAGAGCACCAGTCTTGTGGATTCAGTGGCTCATTATGGCTACATATTTCTATATTTATTATTAGTTTGCATACTTTCATTGTGTGTGTGTGTGCATAAAAAAAAATATTGTTGGTTTAACTTAAAAAAGCAAGTAACCTGGGTTGCCTTCAAATTTTAAGTTGATTGAACTGCACTCTCAGAAAAAAAAGGTACAAAAGCTGTCACTGGGGCTGTACCTTTTCAAAAGGTAAACTTTTGTCCATTTTAGGTGCTAATATGTACATTTTAGGTGCTAATATGTACATTTTAGGTGCTAATATGCACATTTTAAGTGTTAATATGTACATTTTAGGTGCTAATATGTACATTTAGTTACTAATATGTACATTTCAGGTGTCAATATGGACATTTAAGTGCTATATGTACATTTTAGGTGCTAATATGCACATTTCAAGTGTTAATATGTATATTTTAGGTGCTAATATGTACATTTAGGTACTATTATGTACATTTTAGGTGTCAATATGGACATTTTAGGTGTTAATATGTACATTTTAGGTGCTAATATGTACCACTAAGGTACCAATATGCAGCCTTTGGGTACAAAAGTGTACCTTTTGAAAAGGTACAGCCCCAGTGACAGCTTTTGTACCTTTTTTTTTCTGAGAGTGTGGAAAAAGTGAGTTAATACAATGAATGAGATTAATTTAATCATCAGAAACTCAAAATAATAAGTTATCTCAACTAAATAAATTATTATAAAGTTGTTTTGACAAAAGAAAACATGTTGTGATAACAAATCTTGAAAATATTTTTTTTACAGTGTGGTAACATTTTAGTTTCGAGTCTAATTCTCGCTACTTGCTTGTTATCATGCATCTGTTTATTAGTACTTATAAAGCACATATTAATGCCTCATTTTGCATGAACATATTCTACATCCCTTAAACACCTAAAATTAACAACTACCGCACTATTAATAAGCAGTTATTGGAGTTTATGGAGTTGAAAGTCGTAGTCAATAGTGAGAATTAACCCTAAACTAAAGGATGACCAGGCGCTCATACTTTGTGTGTATATATATATATATATATATATATATATATATATACTGTATATATATATAGACGGGACTGAAAAGCAAATATATCCCACGAACAGATTCCCTATTTATGTAAATTGACAATTTCCAGCACAGAAACTAGACTATTAATATTTTCTTGTTTCGGTCAATTTGTTTCATGCGCTGCGAGGAGTCATGACCAGACACATATCAGAAAACACAGCGGGATGTTTCTCTCTTGTTCCCAGATGTCATTTCATTTTCACCGAAGCGCCATCCCAAGAATCTCATCTTCTCCATCGCAACACTTTGCTTTGTGTTTTGAAAGAGAAACTCAAACACAAATTGTATTTTTTTCCATATAAAACCTCAAAAATAAACCAAAGTCTAATAGTCTAATGATAGGAAACCAATGAGTTGAGTTTCGCTGGTTAACTTGGTATAGCCGCCACAAAAAGCATATCTGTGTATATATATATATATATATATATAAACAGAATATCTATTTACGTATATATTGTTATTTAAAGCTCCCTCCAGCAGGAGTTCTTCTCTATATGAGAGTCAGTGTTTCTGAACTCCTGAAACGCATCCATTGTAGTCACAATATTCCTCATTATAATAATTAATGCGCAGAATAAAGGGGCGGGGCCTGGTCGAGTTAGTTAGTAGTGTGTTAAACTAATGGTTATGGAAAGGGGCAAGACATTTCCCAAACATATTCAAAGCGCTCGACCAATTACAACACACTGATCCAGCCGACCAATCAGAGCACAGTGTGCTTTTCAGAAGGAGGGGCTTCATAGAGACAGGAAGTGAACAGAGCGTTACTGACAGACTGGGAAGAGAGGAGCCGCAACAATGGAGAATAATCAACATTCAAGCAGGAAAGAGCCTGAAACTACATCAAAACTCTGAAAAAGGGCATATAGGTCCTCTTTAATAACATATACAATGATTACATTACCCAGTATCCCATTTTTGGAGGCTCTTAAAAGCCCATTAAAAGAGTATTTTGTATCTCTCCTGATTTCTATTGGATGTGTGACTCTGCTTTTGTTCTCAGGAACAAGGAGGTTTGTGAAGCCCAACTTCAGATTATCATCAGGCTGTTGGTTATTTTGGGCTCTGCATCACTGCTTACACTTATCGCATGAACTGTCTGGCCTAATTTATCACACGATAGCCAAGATTACACCGTGAGAACGGATGCAGAAGAAGGACCGCCGTCCTTGCTGAGGGTGTCGGGGTGGCATTAATTCATGATTGGACATCCTCACCCTCATATTAGCACATTAGACGAGCGTTAACCTCATCAGAAAGCCATAGACAGAAAGGCCAGCTCTGCCCTGAAGTCTAACTACCCATAAACACCCGCAGCACGTAATGAAAAGATGTGCTTAAGATTTTATGGGCTTCCCGATATGTCATGCCCTGAATCGATGTGTGTTTATAGACGACGCCATAGTGTGATGGCAGACTCAACTTTATATTGGTGCATTTCTGTGAGTGGTGGCCATGCAAAACCTCATTGCCGTGGTGGTTATAAAGGTGAAATCGAAATGCACACCATTTCCTAGTTCAGTGGTCAAAACATCATTTATGCATTAAATAAAAACAGGGATGGTTGTATGTTTGTAAATCATTCTGTTCCATATAATATTATTTCAATAATAATTAAAGCTGCAAGCAGTGTTGAAAAGGGCCCTCGCACCCGTGCCGCCACCACCCGGAGGTTTTAGGAAAATAGAGCATGGTGGGCAGTATGTAATGATAATAAATATAGGAGGACTATGTCAAAGGATTTTGTATTTGCACACTTCCTGCTACCAGCAGGTGGCGCTATTGCTATAATCAAATATGAGCATGGTCATGTGTTCAGGACAGGACTCTTATCAAACATGTGAAGTTTGGGGCAGATCAGACATTGTATGCCTGAGTTACTGCAGTCTGTCTGTTGACATCGGAACTGCAAGCAATATTGACCTATATGGCATATTCATGCACAAATCAGCAAAAGGCTGAAATTGGGTGTACATGTCAGGCCGCCAAGGGCACACCCTTCGACGAAAACTCAAGATCTTCGGAATTTAATGTTACAAAGGCCATAAGATTACACTCACCAAATTTGAAGAGGATCAGATCAAAACTGTAGGAGGAGTTCGTTAAAGTACATCAGGAAATTACGAAAAATGCACAAAATCTAGGAGGAAATTCAAAATAGCTGACTTCCTGTTGTGTTTAGGGCTATGCTCCAAGAGACTTTTTTGTAGGTATTGGGCCATTACATGTATGCACCAAATTTCATACCTGTACGTGAAACGTAGAGCCGTAGGGGCCAATTTTGAAAACCATATCACATGTAAATTTTCACCACTTCTGAAGCGTGTGCAAAGTTTCATGTGTTTTCAAGCATGTCTAGGCCCTCTAAAACGCGATTCTTTTAAGAGAAGAAGAATAACAATAAACAGAGCAAAAGCAATAGTGCTCGGGCCCTCATTACTATGATTTTGTAGGCCAAACTGGGGTGCGTTTCCCGAACGCATCGTTAGCCAACTATGGTCGCAAGTTCCGTCGTTACCAATAGAGTTCAATGGAAATTGCGACCAACTTGCGACCATAGTTGGCTTACGATGCTTTCGGGAAACGCACCCCTGACCATGACTGGTTTTTCACCAAATTCACCAAAAATCACAGTATGGAAAAACAGTAACCACTGCAAAGAGCAAAGAGATCATAACAGTATTAAATTATGGCTTTACAAATATATAAAAGGTTTGTAATGCTAAATAAAATGGTATTTAAGACATATTTTAACATTGTCTAATTCTAATATTTTATCATTTTCCAATTACATTTTTACAAACTGTGAAAATACCGTACACAATAATTACAACTTTTATTAATATTATAGCCTGTTAACTGTCAGTATATGTTCACTGTGCTGTGAAATGAAGCCAGGACAGCAAAAAAGTGATTTTCCGGTCACTTACATAACAAAGTGTACAGCTTTGTGTTAAAGGGATACTCCACTTTTTTTGGAAATAGGCTCATTTTACAACTCCCCCAGAGTTAAGCAGTTGAGTTTTACCATTTTCGAATCCATTCAGCCGATTTTCTGATATTTAGAAGAATATCAATAACCAGACAGTTTCTGGTCTCATTGACTACCATAGTATATAGTTTTTCCTACTATGGAAGTCAATGAGACCAGTAACGGTCTGGGTTACTGATATTCTTCTAAATATCAGAAAAATCGCCTAAATTGATTCAAAAACGGTAAAACCCAACTGTTTAACTCTGAGGGAGTTGTAAATGAGCCTATTTCCAAAAAAAGTGGAGTATCCCTTTAAGGGGTTGTACACACTAAACCTAAAACCAGAAGCATACAAACAAGTCAACAGTTTAACCTTCACTAACTTGCTCATATTCTCATATTCTAAGCAGACATATCTATGCTAATGTCTGTCATAAGAGTGCAGCACGTTTTTGCATTGCATTATGAATAGTGGTGTGACATTCAGTGACACAGCAATGCACAAAATCAGCAGTAATAACAGCCTCAGCATGCACTGATTATTTCAAATGCTTTTGACAAAACGTTTCCTGAAGGTGTGCAGAATTAGCAGCGACACTTAGCATTGAAAAGATAAAGAGTATTTGAGTTCAGAAGGGGCGAGAGAAGCAGATAAGAGGGTCGCACTGCAGCCGGCACAGCACTTTACATTAATAAACAATGAGAGGCGCTTGGATTTCAGCTCAAGTACGTTCAGGCCAAAGTTTTAGCAGAACACAGCCGTGAGAAACAATACGACTGCAGGAGCGGCGTACAAAGGAGTTCTTTGGCCTTTATTAAATATGAAAAGAGAGAGAGAAAAAGTGAACATCCACACTGCTGAAAAAACGACTGAAAATAGACAAATATTACATAATATTTAGGTTTCAGCTAATTTCTCATTTAAAGTAATCAGATTTAGGATTTTCACTTGAAGGACAATAAAGTGGACAAGAGTTGTAAGTAAAATATCCTAGCTGTGGTTGCCATGAAATTCACAGAAAAATGTATGAGTAAATGCAATAGCCTACTCTCAGAATAAAAAGGTACAAAAGTTGTCACTAGGGCTGTACCTTTTCAAATGGTACACTTTTGTCCATTTCATGAGCTAATAAGTACATTTTAGGTGTTAATGTGTACATTTTGGGTGCCAATATGTTCATTTTAAGTGTTAATATGTCCATTTCAGGAGCTCATATGTCAATTTCATGAGCTAGTATGTCCATTTTAGGTGTTGATATGTACATTTTGGCTGCTAATATTTACATTTCAAGTGTAATTATGTACATTTTAAGTGTTAATATGTACATTTTAGGTGCTAATATGTCAATTTCATGAGCTAATATGTCCTTTTTAGGTGGTAATATGTACATTTTGGCTGCTGATATGTACATTTCAAGTGTTAATATGTACATTTTAAGTGTTAATATGTACATTTTAGGTGGTAATATGTCAATTTCAGGAGCTAATATATCTATTTCATGAGCTAATATGTCCATTTTAGGTGCTAATATGTACATTTTAGGTGCTAATATGTCAATTTCATGAGCTAATATGTCCATTTTAGGTGCCAATATGTTGATTTCATGAGCTAATATGTCCTATTTAGGTGTTAATATGTACATTTTGGCTGCTAATATTTACATTTCAAGTGTTAATATGTACATTTTAAGTGTTAATATGTACATTTTAGGTGCTAATATGTCAATTTCAAGAGCTAATATGTCAATTTCATGAGCTAATATGTCCATTTTAGGTGGTAATATGTCCATTTTAGGTGCTAATATGTCGATTTCATGAGCTAATATGTCCTATTTATGTGTTAATATGTACATTTTGGCTGCTAATATTTACATTTCAAGTGTTAATATGTCCATTTTAGGTGGTAATATGTCAATTTCATGAGCTAATATGTCATTTTTAGGTGGTAATATGTACATTTTATGTGCTAATAATATGTACCACTATATGCAGCTTTTGGGTACAAAAGTGTACCTTTTGAAAAGGTACAGCCCCAGTGACAGTTTTTGTACCTTTTTTTCTTGTAAACTTTACTCATTTTAAATGGTTAACGTTTAAGGAATAATTTGATTAATTATTACTCAATTAATTTGTTAAACTTAATTAATAATATTGCTTGTTATCTGTTACCACAATTCCATTGATTAGATAAAGCATTTTCATTTTTACAGCGTGTAAAAATCTGACATTTCAGACTACTTCCATATGTTTGAATCAGATTTTAAGAAAACAAAAATGTCCATGCAAAAGGATCAGATTTTTGCTGGCCAGTCTGACCTGGACTCTTGAAGTGGACCAGTGAAAAACCACAGACGACATTCATCTTAGCAGAGAGTTTCACTCAGAACGAGTACAAACGTGGTGAGATTCGCATTGCCTTTGTCATGACTTTGAGAGACGGGATGAGGATGGGTTTCTCTTTGAAGACGATGTTCTGGTTTGAGGCTTGGTGTCTTTTGTTATCGCTACAGCACGAGCACAAAACTTCAAGAGATCGCCTTTAAGCGGAGCTCGGCAGCTGATATTTCCTGAAGGACGATGTTCTCGTGTCAACGTTTGTATTACTATGCAAATGTGATAGCTTTCTTTGTTGTGTAACCGTCGAGCTCACGGTCTCACAGTCATTTAGCCTCATGTAGAAACAAAGACCTCTTGAAAACACACGCCGGCTTTGATGCTGCGAGGAACACACTCTCCGGTCCAAACACCAACATCACAGCGCCCTTCACAAGTCAGTGTGAGGATCAGACCCACATTTAGACATGTGAGAGATGCAGAAGGGGATAAAAACTAAATTCAATTACAGAGATTTCAGTTGTATTGATGTTTCCCCACATCACATGACTTCACAAGAATGTGAATATAGTGCATCAACTGCTTTTACGTTTATATGCAATATACGTATATGGTACTTTTTGTTATTTTCACCCAATAGAGACGTATGAAACATCAACGTCATGTTTGAGGGCGAGTAAATGATGACAGAATGAATACACTCTAAAAAATGCTGGGTTGTTTAAAATATGGACAAACCCAGCCATTGGGTTAAAAATGTAATTTAAAAAATGTAACCCAATGTCCATATTTTACCCAAAATTGGGTTAAAACAACCCAGCATTTTTTAGAGTGTAGATAAACATCCATTTAAGATGTTAAGCGATCTTTTTCTTAAGGTTTCTCAAAATGCTGGGTTGTTTTAGCCCAAGTTTAGGTAAAATATGGACATTGGGTTACATTTTTAAATTACATTTTTAACCCAATGGATGGGTTTGTCCATATTTTACCCAAAATTGGGTTAAACAACCCAGCATTTTTTTAGAGTGTAGCAAAACTACATTATCTGGACATAAAAAGCATCTTTCCCCATTGACGGCCATTTTTGTGTATTGATGAAATTACATTTTTATAGATGTCTTGCTGGTCAAGTATTTATTGATTTAAAAATGCAGGGTTATTTTAACCCAACTTTGGGTCAAATATGGACAAACCCAAACGTTGGGTTAAAAATTGAATTAAAAAATGTAACCCAATTGCTGGGTCCATATTTGACCCAAAGTTGGGTTAAAACAACCCAACACTTTTTTATACACTCTAAAAAATGCTGGGTTGTTTTAACCCAACGTTGGGTCAAATATGGACAAACCCGAAATGTTGGGTTAAAAATGTAATGTAAAAATTTAACCCAACTGCTGGGTTAGTCCATATTTGACCCAACGTTGGGTTAAAACAACCCAGCATTTTTTAGAGTGTAGTGTATTTTTATACCATTTCAGTCTTTCTTAATTCAGTGCGCTCCTTTCTGTTTTTTCATAATAATTTGTGAAATTTTATAGCAATTTTAGTTTCATAGAGGGATACCAATTTCTTTCTTAACTTCTTGTTTTTGCCACAAGAAACGTTCATATGTAAATTTGTGAGATTTAAATGAATGTTTCGTATGTTCTCCCCTGAAGGGTCCTCAAGACCGAAGAGGATGTCTGAAAAGAGGCATTTATTTTAATTTTGCCTTTGGTTTTCCACAGGGACGTGTGGCCCAGATAAACCAAGCACTTCTCCTCACAACGAAAAAGACGTCCAGTAGCATATATATATATATATACACATATATATACACACACACACACACACACATATATATATATATATATATATATATATATATATATATACACTCTAAAAAATGCTGGGTTGTTTTAACCCAATTTTGGGTAAAATATGGACAAACCCAGCCATTGGGTTAAAAAATGTAATTTAAAAATCTAACCCAATGGCTGGGTTTGTCCATATTTTACCCAAGATTGGGTTAAAACAACCCAGCATTTTTTAGAGTGTATATATATATATATATATATATATATATATACACATACACACACACACACACACACATATATATATGAAGAGTTCAGATGCAAAAGCCTCTAAATGCCATTTGAAATTTTCTTCTAAAATGCCCATTTTTATCAAGCTTGTATATTTAAGTTCAGTAATTTCACTTAAATGACAATTAATAGTTAATCTTCATTACCATTTAAGTGAAATTACTGAACTTAAATATACAAGCTTGATAAAAATGGGCATTTTAGAAGAAAATTTCAAATGGCACTTAGAGGCTTTTGCATCTGAACTCTTCATATATATATATATATATAGAGAGAGAGAGAGTTCAGTCATGACACTTTACAGGGCGCAGGCTGATTGGTCCATTACATGCAGTCTACAAGCAATCACATCATCACTGCATGACACAAGCTGATTGGCTCTGCTGATCCTGCAGCCAATGAGATTGCTCGCTCTAATGCAGTTCCTCTGAATATATCATAAAACCCTTGAAACAAAATTAATTCACTTGAGAAGCAACACTGCATAAGATGATATGACTTTTATCTTTAAATTTGCCAGTCATATATAAAATAAACTTGCTTTTTACCAGTTTATGGAGGCATATTATGTAATCCAAATTTTATATGCACTTCAAATACATAAATCTTAAATTTAGGCCTTTATATGAATATGATCACCAATCATATTTTCTTTGTAGATTGAAACCTTGAGTGCAAACTTTGATGCTAACAAAACTGCGTGAGGCGTCCAAAGTGGTTGTGCAATATTGCCTTGAAATATTGCCTTTTGTTGGAGTGTTGAAGAAAACATGACACACTTCAGCTTAATATAGACACACTGTCAGACTGCAGATTTCCAATGTTTTGAAGAACAATCCAGTTGGAAATCGAAAGTAAATGTGAAGCTGACAAAAGTCGAGTCACATGGCAGAATGATCGAGCTGGTGTGTTAAAAATATCCTCAGCAAATCCATTTCCTTCGGGCCTCCAGAGCTCGTCGGCGTGTGTGTTTTCCGCTTGAGTTTCTCTGTAAGCTCTCGATTCACATGATGAGTCATTCAGCATGAGCCTAACGACCAATTTAGCTGCACAAACTCAGTGAGATCTCGCGTTCAGATGCGGCTGCGTTAGGATCGGGACTGTTTTCCCAGGAGCAGATCTACGCTCGTTCACATCACGTCTCCACTGGCCGTAAACGAAGGCCAAAATAGTCTTAATTTAAGCATCAAGCGTGCAAAATTCTGTCTGTCTGTCCCAGTTGGATCAATATTGACTGTTGTGGAGCAGATGGCCGGGCTGAAGTCAGGGATCAGGACTGGCATCTTCATTTCTACGTCAGCTTGGCTCATAACTTCAGCAACACAACGTGAGACGCCACACACTCATCAAATCGCTCTCTCAGTCAATGCTTTTCTCTCGTTTTCCAGTAAAGATATCACGCTCTTAAAAATGCTGGGTTGTTTTAACCCAATTTTGGGTCAAATATGGACAAACCCAAACGTTTGGTTAAAAATGCAATTTAAAAATTTAAACCAAAGACTGGGTTTGTCCATATTTGACTCAAATTTGGGTTAAAACAACCCAGCATTTTGTAACACTTTAAGACAAGCAAAGAATTTATTGATCTTCTTTTAGTTCATACACTCTATAAAAAATGCTGGGTTGTTTGAACCCAAATTTGGGTCAAATATGGACAAACCCAAATGTTGGGTTAAAAATGTACAGTAGAAAGTGAAAGTTGAAGTTGGGTTAAAATTTGAAGGTTTTGATCCAACATTTGGGTTTGTCCATATTTTACCCAAATTTGGGTTCAAACAACCCAGCATTGTTAGAGTGATGTTAGGTCAATTTTACGGTATTAATAAATACAACTTTTGATGTGAATTATGTTGGCTATTTGTAAATGATGAAATTAACTAAGATTATTCATTTTTGTTCATGCACTCTAAAAATGCTGGGTTGTTTAAACCCAATTTTGGGTCAAATATGGACAAATCCAAATAGGTTAAAAATGGATTTAAAAAAATGTACAGTTGAAAGTGAAAGTTGAAGTTGGGTTCAAATTTGACATTTTTAACCCAACATTTGGATTTGTCCATATTTTACCCAAATTTGGGTTCAAACAACCCAGAATTGTTTAAACCCAATTTTGGGTAAAATACAGACAAACCCAAACATTGGGTTAAAAATTTGATTATTTTTTTAACCCAATGGCTGGGTTTGTCCATATTTGACCAACTCAGCATTTTTAACTAATGAAACCGTATTGTAAAGAGTTAAAAAAATAACTAAATATCCATGAAACAAAATGTTCTTGTTTCGAAAGAAAATATCTTGGGTTTTGTTCTTTCTTCAATGGCAAGTTCTTGTGTTTGGGGTCTAAGTTTTTGAAAGAAGTCTCTTCTGCTCACCAAAGATGCATTTCTTTGATCAAAAATACATTAAAAATTATGAAATATTATTGCAAATTAAAATTGCTGTTTTCTAAGTGAATATATTGTAACCTGTAATTTATATCCTGTGATCAAAGCATCATTACTCCAGTCTTCAGTGTCACATGATCCTTCACAAATCACTCTAATATGAGGATTTTCTGCTCAGGAAATTATGATCTTAGCATCATGCCAGTGAGTTCTTCAAAACTCAACCGGCACTCGCATGTTCAGAAACGTAAAAAAGTCGAGTTTATGGATTTAACTGCGACAGATTAGCTACAGATAAACAGTTGTCGTCTACACAATAACAGTAATCTCTTCTCCTGCAGGTGACGGGTTGGTGTCCTGATCTGAAGGGCTTTATTTAGCGTACGCTGAGGTTTGGATTACGAGCCACAGGTAATGGGATCCCTCACGAGGAGCCGGTATCTCCGTCTCTTTAAAAGCCCTCACTGATAACCATCACACGAGAGAGACGTCACTCACTCTGGCAGAGAGTTATGATAAACACGCGGCTCGCTCTCGGCCCGAGGGTTTTGCCACCCTGAAATTTCAATCCATATCACTTTCCGTAGATAACATCGAGCACCAGCTGCCTGTCCTGATTGTCCTTCGGCCCATCGAGAAGAGTTGATGAAGGAATTTCGACTCTAAATATGACCTACATGACACTATTTAGCAATTCATGCAAATGCTATTCATTTCATATGCACGTTTTTGGCCATCTTAAAATATAGAGAAGGCTGCATATTTATATTGTGAGACAAATAATCTGTGCAATATAATAAAGTCAACTAAATTAATTGAATTTTAAAATTAAATTGGACATTTTAAAAAATATTAGTGCAGTCAAATCTATTAATCACATTTATATATATATAAATATATATTTACAATAAATATTGTTCTTTTGAACATTCTATTTTTCAATGAATCCACACTGATAATAATCATTCCAAATTTGGGTCAAATATGGACAAACCCAAATGTTGGGTTAAAAATCTAATTTAAAATTTTAACCCAACTTCAATTTTCACTTTCAACTGTAAATTGTTTAATTACATTTTAACCCATTTTACATTTTTAATTAAATTTTTAACATTTTTAACATTTGGGTTCATCCATATTTGACCCAAATTTGGGTTAAAACAACCCAGCATTTTTTAGAGAGTAGGTCCATATTACAGTATTAATAAATACAACTTTTGATGTGAATTATGTAGGCTATTTGTTAATGTTGAAATTAAAGATTGTTCATTTTTGTTCATACACTCTAAAAAATGCTGGGTTGTTTTAACCCAAATTTGGGTCAAATACAAACCCAAATGTTGGGTTAAAAATCTAATTTAAAATTTTAACCCAACTTCAATTTTCACTTTCAACTGTAAATTGTTTAATTACATTTTTAACCCAACATTTGGGTTCTTCCATATTTGACCCAAATTTGAGTTAAAACAACCTAGCATTTTTTAGAGAGTAGGTCCATATTACAGTATTAATAAATACAACTTTTTAAGTGAATTATGTAGGCTTTTTGTTAATGTTGAAATTAAAGATTGTTCATTTTTGTTCATGCACTCTAAAAAATGCTGGGTTGTTTTAACCCAAATTTGGGTCAAATACGGACAAACCCAAATGTTGGGTTAAAAGTGTAATTAATTTTTTTAACACAATGGCTGGGTTTGTCCATATTTGACCCAAAGTTGGGTTGAACATGAAACCATAAAATCTGTAGCAATTAATAATAATTCTTGAGAAGCAAAATAGATATAACGGTCATGTGACACTGAGGAGTAATGATGCTGAAAATTCAGCTTTAATCACAGGATATAAATTATATTTTACAGTAGATTCACATAGAAAACAGATGTTTTGAATTCTAAAAACATTTCACAAATTTACTGTATTTATTTTTGATCAACTAAATGCAGCCTTAGTGAGAAAAAGATACAATTTACTTCATTTATTTTTCATTTCAGCTATTATTTTTGCATTTCTACTACTCCAATTTAAACTTACTTCAGTTTGTTCCCAAGGCAACGTTTCGGATAACAACATTACAATCCCTCAGAACACATTTTTTTGTTTCAAAGCTTGCTCTTTTAATTACCCAGAATGCACCTGCTGACCCAACATAACACATTTAACACACAGTCTGATCTGAGGGATTTCCAGCACTGGCCTTCAATCTCAGTCTGATGAATCAACTTCTGTAGAACAGAAAAAAATCAATCAATCCCAATCAGCCGAGGTTTGCTCCATTTACTCCCTCAGTAAATACAGATTTACGGCCACTAGAGAAAAACATTCACGTTCTCTATTAGCGCGCAGTAAATTACAGTCGGGCTCATATCGCTGTCGCTCTTAACCTTTCGCCGGCGTAAAGACTTCTATAGCAGCGCTGGGACAAAGGAGTCATGTTTAATGAGCTTCATGTCTACATTAATTACATCATTCTGCTGTTATGAGGCGGCAAAGAAAACACTGAAACCTACAGATAATCAGAACGTAACACACACACATATTATTCGGCTCCTCTCCAGCATTGAGATGCTAATGAATAATGACACAAGGTATCCGTTTATCAGGGCTCCCCGAGGTGATTTCTACATGTTCTGATCTGAATGCAAAGGCAAACTGAATTAAAATCTTCTTCGGACAGGATGAATGACTCCTTAAAGCCACACGCAGGGTTTCCGGAACATCTCAGATTTCCATTGAGCACAAATGAGCCAAATTCTCATTCAAATTGAGATGGATTGAATCTAATATAATTTTCTCCCCGAAGACAGTCTCCATCTCAGCACCTTTTAATAATCAGAAACATGTCGACTGATCCTTCCCTCTCTCTCTCTGACCGACCTTCAGCCGTCACGACACAACTTCTTTCAGTCTGAGACACACTCACCAAACGTATAATTAAAGTCTCAAAAATGGCTCGTAGCAAAAGGCACTTTGTGGCTTCATTTGGCGTTTAAAGAGCAAGTTTTGCTGTCTGTCCAAATTAATCACTGTGTGGGCTTTCGGACAAGGACACTTTCATCCAAAAACACAGCATTTCATTTTGCATTTTACGTACACTCTAAAAATTCTGGGTTGTTTTAACCCAACTTTGGGTCAAATATGGACAAACCCGAACGTTGGGTTAAAAATGTAATTAAAAAATGTAACCCAATGGCAGGGTTTGTCCATATTTGACCCAAAGTTGGGTTAAAACAACCCAGCATTTTTAGAGTATATGTAGCTTTATACGCTCAAAAAAATTATTTTTGCTGCTTGTTCAAATTGCTGAATTAAAATGAGCTTAAGCAACACAGTTTTGTCCAAACTTAATTTGATTGTGTTCAATCTGCTTAAATTAAGTTTACTTAATCCGTTTGTGTTGTGTAAACTGAAACTGGGCGGTGCTTGTTAGTTCCCAGCATGCTTTGCATATGGTTGAATTAAGAGAGAATGCATGTTAAAATTATGTGTTATTTTATGTGTTTTTAAGAAAATGAGAAAAGGGGAAGACTTGGTAGTGCATAATTGTGTTTAATGTTCAATTACCTCAAAAAAAGTGCTATAGCTTACAGATGGCTAATTGATTCTAATGTGATTCTAAAATAATTATATTGCATTGGATGAATGAATATATGAATTTGAATACCTGACTCATATCAGAGGACAGGGAGCCTTTTTAAATTCACTGACACTATTAAATTAGACTGTGCCCAAACATGGCAAATAAGTTGAATCAACCTTAATGAATTAAGTTGACCCAATGTAAGTACATTAAACGGGAATAACATAATTGCATAATGCTGAAATAAAGCAAGTTAATCATGTGGATTTTTTTATGTCCATTCAAAGAGTTATTTTTTGAGTTTATATATATATATATAAACTTAAAAAACTCTTTGAATGAACATAAAAAATAAATTTACAATTTTAATAAATTTAAAAAATAAATTTACAATTTTAAAATTTAAATTTACAGTGTATGTATGTGTGTGTATATATATATACACTGTAAAAAATATTTTCATGATTTGTAATCACAACATTTTTTCTTTAGTCAAATCAACTTAGATAATTTATGTAGTTCAGATAACATAATATTTTGAGTTTCTGGTGATTAAATTAGTTGAAACTCCTTCATTGTATTAACTCATTTTTTCCCATTTCAATGAACTTAACATTTTAAGGCAACCAGGTAACTTATTTTTTTTAAGTTAAACCAGCAATATTTTTTGACAGTGTATACACATACACAATGAACTGAACTGAATATATAAAAATAAAAGCTAAATAAAATATTAACAACTATAATTAAATATGTAAATCTTTATATGCATTCATAAATACTACTACTACTAGGCCTACTGTTTTATTTCAGTTTTAGTAATTTAGTACCTCAACATATTTCATTTAGTTGCCAAGTCAACTAAACATTATCTAATTTAAGTTTTCTTCTCAGCTTTATATCAGTTTATGAAAACAACTTTTAATCCTTTTAATTAACAATAACAGTGTGCAGGACATAAGTGTGTGTGTCTGTTGTTTGGCTAATGAATTGTCGTGTTTGGCAGCCGTTCTGTTGGCTCACTATGAACACCGCTTTCAACAACTGTTGTGATCGTGTTATTTTACTGGTGTAAAACTTACGACTTCCAAAAACTCCCTCCACATTTTCTAAGATGCAGTAACTTGCAGAAATTCCCACAATCACACAATGACATTCTCGAAATGTTAAAAATAATCTCCGGAAGCAGGATTTCATTCACGGCACGTCATGAATATCTTCACCGGTTGACAGTGTGGTCTTATTAACCCCTCGTCAGCGGTCCGACATAACCCGTGACATTTCCCGAAATATCGCTATTGCCTAGTGAGCAGTAATGGCAAAAGTGACATTCTGTGCAGCATTATAGGCCTAAAACGGCACTAAACGTGTCAGGAATGCACCTTATGTCCAGAATTTATGTCTGAAAGCATGTGGCGAAAACTTACAACGGACAGCACTCAAAATCCAACGCCAAATCCCTTCAGTCTATTTCCAGAAGCAGAGAGGAGGTGTTTCAGTCACGCAAGCCCTGTGGGAGAAACTGAGCTTCTGACTCGCTCACGGAGACATTCTGAGCTCACCGTATCATGCTGTCTTTTAAAAGGCAATTTAGTTTGTGTTTGCGTGTGACAGGACAAGTAAAGACGCTATTGTGCGCTTCTTTACGGTCCATGTCGGCCAACCTGAAGTCAACAATAGCTCACGCGGTGTGTGTGCGGGCTACAGGACGACTGTTTCAGCCGTGTGTGTGTGTGTCAGATGAGTTTCTGTGAGCTACACAATGATGCTCTCGCTCGGCGCTTAATATCTAAACAGTGTTAAAGGTCCAATATGTAAGAATTTTGTCATAAAATATCCAAAAATCACTTGCACAGTGTGATATATTTTCTTACAATATCTCAAAAAGTCTCCAAAGTTCTTTTATTTCAGAGAAATTCCAATTTTAAATAAGTGGCCGTCCCGGAAAAAAATGTCGCCTGTCAATGACGCAATATCCGCGCTATCCTCGGTTTCATGAGCCATGACGTAACCATGGCGACAGACGCGGACAACTGCGTAGTGAGTAACGTTTAGCGGCACCCAGTTCTTTTTTCGTTCAAACGTAGACCATGGCAAGCAGACTTTGGGACAAACAAGGAGAACTAGAATGAGGATCAATATCAGCGTGGCGTTTCTGAGATGCCGAGAGCTAGCTAACATCCACTAGACAGAGAGCTAGCGTCCGTGACTAATTTGGACTTGACAGAACTTCACGAGTCATAAATGAATATTTCAAAAATAAAATAAAAATGGATGAATCACGCTTCAACCATGTCACGAGTGTTGGAGTTGTATAGTTTGTCCACCAGAGGGCGCTCTACATCATCCCTGTTGGCAACACTCGTGTATAACGCGCCACGCATCCTTTAACCTGCTGATCCAGCCAAAGTCGGGACGAGAGAACCCAACACTATCTCACGCCCAATTCGTACGAATTCGACGAATGATTAAAAAATGTTTAATTGTGAGGTCGTACGAATTAGTACGATTTGTCTAAACCCACGTGATGGTTAGGTTTAGGGGTGGGGTAAGGGGTAGGTCATTCGTACGAATTCATACGAATTGGCCAAATATGTACGATTTAGCAAAATCGTACTAATTCGTACGAGTGAGGTCGTATGAATTGTTACGAATTAGCCACTTTTTAATCATTCGTTGAATTCGTACGACTTGGTCGTGAGATCGGGTTGGAGAACCAGTTATCCACGAGTGAGATAATCAGTGAAGTGTGTTCATGGTGAGTTGGTCACGAGACATACATTGCTTTAATAACTATTAAAAGAACATCCCCATCAGTTCTCTTAACTCAATATTTTGTTGTGCGTTTCTGAAATAAAAAAAATAAAATAATAATATCGGCCGATATATCGGAATATCGGATTTTAAAACCAACAAATATTTGTATCGGTATCGGCCTTCAAAATCCTTTATCGGGCGGGCTCTACTCTACAGTGGATCCCCGGTTCCCCCGTTGTCTATTTGGGACAGACCCAGAGGTGAACTGTCCGCCGGCCGCCATATTTTTTTCCCCAGGATGGTTTGGGTACCGCCTTTTTTGCCTCTGATTGGCTAGAAGGGCTCTCCTCCAGTTGGTTATTTGATTTGGCCATGTTGTACAAGTAAAGGTATCTTCCCAAATGCTCCTCTAACAAACTAAACCAGGAGTTTATAAAGTTGGTGACATGTTGTACATCAGTTCCCTGTCCTTGTTCGTCCTCAGCGGGGAGTAAACTTCTCTCGAGCTCAGATAACCCGTTTCTGGCTTTTGTGATGAGATGTCCTGGTTTGATGTGATCTCGGCGCGGTGACATCTGTCTGCGCTGTGACTGACATGTTTTCCAGGAGATGACAGATACCTCCACCAGCACACACTCAAACCCCAGCAGCCTTGGGGATCCAGCACATACACACACACTCATGCTGTTTGTCACAGAGAGAGAGAGAGTGTCTCCACCACACACCGTGCTTTTAGCATGACTAATGGGGGCGGCCTTGAAACCTTTCCTTGAATGTTTCAGACAGATTTGCATGCATTGGAGACGCACAGACCTGAAAGACCCTCTTAAACCAATTTCTCATTTATTCCTTTAAACTCATTACAAGGCCAGAGGAAGTGGCTTTCATTAAATATTAATGCAGCCCAAAGATTATATGAGCTTTTATAAATGACTCAAGCAAATCGATGCAACAAGACAGATAATAATCCTCATAGCTATCCTAACTAGGACAATTAACAATTAAATCTGAGCTTTTGTTCCGAACCACCAGCCATGACCGCAGTGGGACATGTTGTGCATGGCTTGGTTTCTGTGTGTCTGGCAATGTGCTCTATAGCCCAGCCCGTTTCATTTGCCTTATAGTGGGCAGAAGTGATGTGCAGCCTAGGAAAATTGACATCTTGGGCCCTATTTTAACTATCAAAACTCATGGTCTAAAGTGCATGGCAAGAGCACCTAGAGCATTCGAATCCACTGTCGGAGTTTCCCGACGGGACAAATGGTTGACGCTCCTGGCGCATGGTGTAAAAGGGTTGTCCCTATTCTAGTGATGTTGTACTCAGTCTCGACTTATTCCTTCAAAGACTCGGTCTTGACTCGGACTCGACTCTTCAAAGAATTAGTCTTGACTCTGACTTGACTCTTCAAAGACTCTGTCTTGATTCGGACTCGACCCTTCGAAGACTAGGTCTTGACATGGACTCGACACTTCAGAGAATTAGTCTTGACACGGACATGACTCTTCAAAGACTCGGTCTTGACTCGGACTCCACCCTTCAAAGACTCGGTCTTGACTCGGACTCGAACCTTCAAAGACTCAGTCTTGACTCGGACTCGACTCTTCAAAGACTCGGTCTTGACTCGGACTCGACTCTTCAAAGACTCGGTCTTGACTCGGACTCGAACCTTCAAAGACTCAGTCTTGACTCGGACTCGACTCTTCAAAGACTCGGTCTTGACTCGGACTCGACTCTTCGAAGACTCGGTCTTGACTTGGACTCGACACTTCAGAGAATTAGTCTTGACACGGACATGACTCTTCAAAGACTCGGTCTTGACTCGGACTCGAACCTTCAAAGACTCAGTCTTGACTCGGACTCGACTCTTCAAAGACTCGGTCTTGACTCGGACTCGACTCTTCAAAGACTCGGTCTTGACTCGGACTCCACCCTTCGAAGACTCGGTCTTGACTCGGACTCGACTCTTCAAAGACTCGGTCTTGACTCGGACTCGACTCTTCAAAGACTCGGCCTGGACTCGGACTCGACCCTTCGAAGACTCGGTCTTGACTCGCACTCGACTCTTCAAAGACTCTGTCTTGACTCGGACTTGACACTTCTAAGACTCGGTCTTGACTCGGACTTGACACTTCTAAGACTCGGTCTTGACTCGGACTTGACACTTCTAAGACTCGGTCTTGACTCGGACTTGACACTTCTAAGACTCGGTCTTGACTCGGACTTGACTGTATTTGAAAACCAAAGGAATCGGTCTCGACTCAGACTCAACCCTTCAAAGACTCAGTCTTGACTTGGACTCGACTCTTCAAAGACTCGGTCTTGACTCAGACTCGGTATAGGCGGTCTCGTCCCCATCACTACCCTATTCTCTTAATGAGTAATGGGTATGTTTTGGCGTAATGTGCAATAAACCCATCAGAGTCTCATCTCTCATTCCCTTTAAAAGCCACCTGCACTCGCGCTATGGCAAATTCGCTATTTACATGACGGAAAATAGCAACACACCAACAACGCGCCTGAACACACACCTGGTTTTCAGACCGGCAGTCCATGGTCGAAGAGATGGGATGATTTCCAATTTAATCAAGGTTACGCAGGACGTGAAATTGAAAACTGTGTCGGGCTGAAACTAGAAAAACACACTTGCGTTGCGCCGCATTGCACCGCCTGTATGATAGGGCACCTTCACTCTTTATTCAAGTATTTTTTTGTATGCATTTAAGTATTTAGTATGCTAATAAACTTACTAGATCTAAAAATATGTTTAATTTTGCATCAGATGGCTGTGATTTTCATGTACTGAAACATTGTTCAGTGTGTGAGATTTGAACCTGCGTTGCATAAACGCGGACACCACGTCAACTTAAGGCTTACTTTTCAGACCAGTCTCTGTTTTTATGTCAATGACGTTATTTTCGTTATCTTAAACAGATTGCATTATCTGAATGCTGATCTGACAGATTCCCAGAAGAGGATGAGGGAAAGCCAGCGTCGTGTTTATTTATAGAGAATGATGGGACTAATTGTTAAATTAGTGCGCTGATTGATTCTCTATTGAGTGTGGTCTGAACCCCGGAGTGAAGGATGTCTTTAAATAGAGCCTGTGACAGGAGGGTGGATACCAGAGCCCAACTACGTTCCCATAGGACGGATCCGAGAGCAAGCCGATGCTTTATCGTGCAGCAAGAACAGAAACAGGCTTCAATATGAACACAGTCATGCTGTCAACCACGCGTTATGCCTTCTGACCTCTGCTCTGATTGGTCAGACGGCCTAATCTGTTGTGATTGGTCTAATCTGCTCTGATTGGTCAAATGGCCCAATATCTGAATTTCAGCTCTTGGTACACAGTGATATGAACAGAAATGATGCCATTGGTTTTACCATATCAATTCCAGTGCGAGTCCTCATCCTTTAGAAGTGCATCAAAGTGGATTCACAGCACAGAACAAAGCGTCTTCTCGACATGAACAACACAAACCAAACTCTTCCAGTCTCAGATTCACTACAGTGTTTGTGGGTGGAGCAAAGAGACACTGTTCACAGGCAGCCAATGAAAACTTAGGCAGGCATTATGCAAATTTGTTACATTGTTATGTAGGTTCATCAGTAAGTGAGACTCGTTTCTTCAACTTAATTTGTCATGCACTTTGCAGACCTTTTTACATTCACAGCTTCATAACACTACATGAAAGGTTATATAATCAAAAAAGCATAATAGGGGCGCATTAAGTTTGCGATGCATTGGCCAAACATTCTCTGCCCTGTGTTAATATATCAGTGGCAGGGCAGGCCGAGTCGCACGACTCAGGTAATGCATTAATATCACCCCGAATTCTCCCGAAGGATGATAAATGTCAAAGTGCATGAATCATCGGCGCTTTCATAAGATCCAGCCTCATCAGGATGCTCTGATCTCAAACACAGTGACTCACAAAGAGCCTCATTCACACCTGAAGCGCCGGCATCCATTAATAGCTCACCGCAATCGCACCTTTATATGGGAGCGCAAATTAACCTGCCATTTACAAAAGCATGTTGTGTTTGAAGCGTGTGTTTATGTGCAACTTTTTGTGCGTCACTGTTTCTGTGTTTAATTATGAGCTTCTGTGTCTCGCACCGGCTCTAAATATACTAATGTGATAATTGCCATTTATCCACAAACTCTCCAGCTCGGGTGTTCCTGAGCCGTGCCGCTCTGCACCTCACAGGGCTCTCATTACATTTCTTTGACGGCCTTAAATATAAACTCGCTGCATTACAGCCGGCCTTACGCGCGCACGCAGCGGATGCCATGTTTCCGGATCCTAAATTAAATTACTCCGGCCTGCCCAGACGAGACGACTGTTTGTCTGCACTTGAGAAAGGGAGGGAATGGAGACTTATGGATCCAAATGGATTTCAAATAGAATTTAAAGCCAGGCTTGGTTTCTCAGATGCAGGTCACCGTATTTAACAACATTGAGTCAGTGGTTTTACCGGATATGAAATCACAGAAATATCTGTGATGGATGAGGGAGGAAAACGGCTCCGAAATGACATGTGAGTAAAAATGGGATTTGCTAAGTACATTAACTTTTTAATCTCGGTATTCGTCAACCTAAAAGATATTTTATAACCACTGATATATATATATATTAATTTATTCATATATTTTGAATTAATTTAAATGAATTTTCATTTTATTTTTTAATATTATTAAAAAATATGTTATTTTTTATTATTTATTTATTTATTATTAAAATATTATTATTTATTATATTTTATTATTTTTTTAAATATTATTACTTAATTTTATTTAGTATTTTATTTTACATTTTTTAAAAGTTTTAGTAATTTTGTTGTTATATATATTTTGTTGTTTTATATATATATATATATAAAACAACAAAATTACTAAAACTTTAAAAAATTAAAAAAAAATGCTAAAGTAATATGCGCGGTGGTTTTTGGATATTTTACGGCAAAAATCCTGCATACACTCTAAAAAATGCTGGGTTGTTTTAACCCTTCTTTGGGTCACATATGGACAAACCCAGCCATTGGGTTAAATGGTAAAATTACATTTTTAACCCAACATTTGGGTTTGTCCATATTTGACCCAAATGTTAAAACAACCCAGCATTTTTTAGAGTGTATTATACCTTTAGGTAACATGTAATGTTCAAATCAACCATAAACTGTCTTCTAAAAACACATCTTTTAGCAACGTTTTAGAGGAAAAAGTTAATTAGAACGATAACTATCAGAAGTTTTAGTCGCATGTTTCTTAGTCAGGCCCTGAATCCTGTCGTCCATGAAGATTAGGGCTTGTTTAAGCATTGCTGCTTCAGCTCAGAGTTTACTTTTGCTGCACATCACATGCTGAACTCAACAGAAAATGTGATAAATATGTATATAAATATGCAAACACCTTCTATTCAGTCAATCTAACTCAAGCCTGATGATTTATGCATTTCATATTCTGCAAAATCTGCAAAAATTAATTACCATTTGCATGCAAATGAGGCCTTTATTCTATGTAAATTAGATTTCATGCCATTTAAGTTTGTAATAGTTTAATGGCTCACTTCCGTTAACTATCAATGGCCGTTACTTAAGGAAATGAACAATAGTCGACTTGAAACACTTTCTGCGTGAAAGATGTTAGATGATAGACCTCTGATAGCCTGTTGTTCTCAATTTTTCTTCCAATAAAATAAATCTTTGTGATGATTGTGTCAGCACCGTTCTCTGCGGGTTTGTGCTCCGTGAGCTCAGGTCAGAGCACGTCTCTGTGGATGATTCATCGAGCGGTTCTGCGGTTATTTCTCGGCCTCTCGTCTCCAGATATTTGGCGTTCTCGCCCGGCCCGCTCCTGATATTCATTCTCTGAGCTCTCCTTCACAACCGCTGGGGTTTGAGCCGAGATGACGGATAGAGCGAAGGAGCCGATGAAACGCACACAACATTCTTCCTCCTCTGGCCTTCTGCTCTCTATCTATCCGTCCGTCTGTCCATCCATCCATCCATCCATCTCTATCTGTCTGTCTGTCTGTCTGTCTGTCTGTCTGTCTATCTATCTACCTATCTATCCATCCCACCGTCCGTCCGTCCATCCATCCATCCATCCATCCATCCATCCATCTATCTATCTACCTACCTATCCGTCCATCCCACCGTCCATCCCACCATCCATCCATTCATCCGTCCATCCATCCATCTATCCATCCATCCATCCATCCATCTATCTATCTACCTACCTATCCGTCCATCCCACCGTCCATCCCACCATCCATCCATTCATCCGTCCATCCATCCATCTATCCATCCATCCATCCATCCATCTATCTATCTACCTACCTATCCGTCCATCCCACCGTCCATCCCACCATCCATCCATTCATCCATCCATCCATCCATCCATCCATCCATCCATCCATCCATCCTTCGATCTATCTATCTATCTATCTATCTATCTATCTATCTATCTATCTATCTATCTATCTATCTATCTATCTATCTATCTATCTATCTATCTATCTATCCATCCATCCATCCATCCATCCATCCATCCATCCATCCATCCATCCATCCATCCATCCATCCATCCATCCATCCATCCATCCATCCATCTATCTAACGTCCATCCGTCCATCCATCTATCCATCCATCTATCCATCCATCTATCTATCTATCTATCTATCTATCTATCTATCTATCTATCTATCTATCTATCTATCTATCTATCTATCTATCTATCTATCTATCTATCTATCTATCTATCTATCTATCTATCTATCTATCTATCTATCTATCTATTTATATTTTAATAGAGCACAAGTCTTATTAACTTCATGGCAGGTTTCCTCGTTCTGCGCGAGTGCTCTTTATAGACTGTAGATTTGCCTGCTCAGTGGTTTCCTTTTTATTGAGGGAACATTTGCATATAACTAATTCCTCCTCGAGCGCGCTGTGAAGTCCCGGGACTGAAGAGCCCGTCCTCCCATCGCTCCGGCTCTCGAGAGCATTGTAGAAGTGCCAGAAAACCAAAGGACCTCAAAGCCGGGAGTTTACAGCACGTTGCATCACTTGGAGAAAAGCACGTCTTTTTATGAGAGTTTAACCTCCGTAACATCTCCTTTTTATGTTTGTGAGAAAAGGAAAAGGAAGCAGGAGTCTCTAGACAGCCGTGTGTTTAATTTGAGCGAGCGAGTCGGGTCACAGAGACGGTTCGAGCTGTTTATGGGGTTTTGTTGGTGTTGCCCGAGGCCTCGCAGGGTGGAGAGTGTTTGCCGCTGATAGTTCCTACAGGTTTTGTGGGTCAGTAAGTAATAAAGATGGTTTCGGGGAATGTTTGACCCCTTGAGGATTTCCGTTAATGGCTTGATTAAACTTTAACCTCGTGTTGATAAATATGAACATATTTTAGGCTTAAGTTGAAGCAATAATCAAATGCTCTCCCGCTCTGCCCTCTTGAAATCTTGAAGGAAAAAGTTTGAAAAATTGATTAATTTGAGTCCTTGAGCTGAAGTCAATGTGCTGTAAATCTCCCCCTCTATCTGTCTTTCAATAACACATTTCAAAAATACAGTAAAATTAGCAAAAATGGCAAATATTATTACAAATTAAAATAGCTGTTTTCTATGTAAATATTTTGTAAAATGTAATTTTTATCCTGTGATCAATACTGAATTTTCAGCATCATTACTCCAGTCCTCAGTGATCCTTCTGAAATCACTCTAATATGATGATCTGATGCTCATTTACGATTATTATCAATGTTAAAATAGTTTGCATTTATTTGAAATCTTTTTTAAAATTATAAAATGTCTGAAACTGTGATTTAGCTCATTTAAATCATGATTAGCTTGTATTTAGGACATTAACTTTAATAATGGAGGACATTAACTTTTTTTTTTTTTTAACTTTATTTAGACATTAACTTTTTTAGTTTTTATTCCATTGCGAAAAAAGCCAGAATTGTGAGATTTAAACTTAGAACTCCGAGAAAAAGTCAAAATTGTGAGATTTAAACTCAGAATTCCAAGAAAAAGTCAAAATTGTGATATTTAAACTCAGAATTTCGAGAAAAAAAAAATCAAAATCGGGAGATTTAAACTCAGAATTCAGAGACAAAAAGTCAAAATTGTGAGAATTTAAACTTAGAATTCCGAGACAAAAAGTCAAAATTATGAGATTTAAACTCAGAACTCTGATACAAAAAGTCAAAATTGTGAGATTTAAACTTAGAATTCCGAGACAAAAAGACAGAATTGTGAGATTTAAAGTCAGAATTCCAAGAAAAAGTCAAAATTGTAAGATTTAAACTCAGAACTCAGAGACAAAAAATCAGAACTATGAGATTTAAACTCAGAATTCTGATACAAAAAGTCAGAATTCCAAACTGTAAACTCAAAAAAAAAAGTCACAATTACCTTTAACATTTTTTATTCCATCCTGGAAAAAAGCTTCCATATTCCGATGCTTGATTTTTCAGTCAAACAAACCGCTGAGCTCATCAGGTGATGAATGATCTCAGGATGTCAAGTGTGCTCAAGTAGAATACGTTAACGGAGCTTAATTTATATTGAACCTGGAACATCATTTTAAAAGACTTGGTGAAAAGTAACTTAACTGACTAGCTTAATTGAACCCTTGTGAAGTTTGAACGCCAGAATCAGCAGCTCCATTGTGTGTTTGGATGTGACTTTCGAGCCAGTTTCCAGGCAAAGTTTAACGAGTTTGATAATATTTCAGTGTGATATCCAATTCCGCCTGCTATCAGGAATAAAAAAAAACTATTTTTCATTGCACTTTTGACGCAGTGAATATCTGAATTATGCATGCGTCAACCTGGCAACCTTCGCTGATGAGAACTAATGCCATTATACGAGAGCAAGACGCGGACAGAGGAGAGAGAGTTTAATTGAATTTTTTAATGAGTCCTCACTTTAAGTCACTCTGCCAGCCTGCCTCAAACACGATAACGGTTCCTAATGAAGAAAATCAAAGTTGTGCTTCCCTCCTAATGAGATTGAAGGTCTGGCAACCTCATTTAATGCGTTACAGAGGAGAGAACAAATATTTGATTAGAAAAGGGATGGAGGAATAGAAAACAGCAACAAAATGGGGGAGGAAGAAAAATAAAATAACTTCATTGGAGTCATTAATCTCTGTGGCGCTGATCCAGATGCAATGCCTTTACTGTTTCAACTAATAGTTTAAAACAAAGCATCAATTTAGCATTATATGCAATTTTCTGAATTTACCCACACGTTTAAACTAAACCATGTTCAATTCAATCACATTCATTTATATAGCGCTTTTCACAACTTTTAAACTCCTCAACGTGCATGCAGTGTAAATAAAGCAATGAAATGATAGTAAAGTTAGTCCACAGCCACGCCCCCGTGCTAATGGTACCGCCCACGGCGCAAATTACAAGACTAGATTTCATTTATTCAAATGTTTGTTTCTGAAGTCACAATTTAGCACAAGTAAAATTGAAAAAAAGGGAGAAAAAGGCAACTATCCATTGATAATGTAACTGGAAAAACAAGAAAAATTAATGTCTGTTTTATAGTCCGAAAAATGAATTGTGAAGCGTCACACGGACCAATCGTGAGACTTTGGCGAGCTCGTGAAGGCCTGTGTGAATCTGAAACCCTGACTGTGACAAAGTCCAAGTCAGACTGAGAAAAATAATCAATGGCGCGTCTGAAAGGACAAAAGCCACATCAAACGAGATGACTTTCCTTTTGTCACAGAGTAAAACACTTGAGAGAGAACAGGCTCCGTCCAGTGAGTGAGAATCAAAGCAAACGTGTGATTTGAAGATACGGTCGAGGAATGACAAAAGCCTTTGTGTGTCTATTGACAGAATGTGGGAAATGTGACGGGTCGCGACGGGACGATGGCTTGATTAAGCTGGTGTGTTTTTAGCCGTCAAGCGCGCTGTCGATCACGGGCCGCTTCTCCTCCACTAATGACAGCGTGATGAAAGCGCCGAGGATTGAATGACACACTCAGGTACGGGTCGGGCTTTAATCTCCGGGTAAACCTGGCCTTTTGCTGCTTTGGGATGAAGCTCCTCTGGATGGTTCTTTGAAGGATGACACCAGGCCACAGATCCTGTGGGAAACCGTTACTATATTCCTGAAGGATTGGGGAAGAACGGAGCCGTGTCTCTCTAAACCGCTTCATCAAATCATTGCTCCAATCACTGCTTCTTTCTGTCTACCAGGATTATTATTGTTAACTAAAACCACACTAAAACTAGTTTTTTTTTACTTGTTTTATTTCAACTAGTTGCCGTTTCTCAATATTCTCAAAAGTGAATAAAAATGAATAAAAATAACACAACAGAATTAATAAAACGTTAAAATTACAGTGAAAAAAAGATGTCTGTCTGTCCATCCGTCCGTCCGTCCATCCATCCATCCATCCATCCATCAATTTTCATCCATCCATCCATCCATCCATTTCATCCATCCATCCATCCGTCCATTCATCCATGCATCCATCCGTCCGTCCATCCATCCATCCATCCATCCATCCATCCATCCATCCATTTCATCCATCCATCAATTTTTATCCATCCATCCATCTATCCATCCATCCATCCATCATCCATCCATCAATTTTCATCCATCCATCCATCCATTTCATCCATCCATCCATCCGTCCATCCATCCATGCATCCATCCGTCCGTCCATCCATCCATCCATCCATCCATCCATCCATCCATACATCAATTTTCATCCATCCATCCGTCCATCCATCCATGCATCCATCCGTCCGTCCATCCATCCATCCATCCATCCATCCATCCATCCATACATCAATTTTCATCCATCCATCCATCCATCCATCCATTTCATCCATCCATCCATCCGTCCATTCATCCATGCATCCATCCGTCCGTCCATCCATCCATCCATCTATCCATCCATCCATCCATCAATTTTCATCCATCCATCCATTTCATCCATCCATCCATCCATCCATCCATCAATTTTCATCCATCCATCCATCCATTTCATCCATCCATCCATCCATCCATCCATCCATCCATCCATCCATCCATCCATCCATCCATCCATCAATTTTCATCCATCCATCCATCCATTTCATCCATCCATCCATCCATCCATTTCATCCATCCATCCATCCATCCATCCATCCATCCATCCATCCATCCATCCATCCATTTCATCCATCCATCATCCATCCATCCATCCATACATCAATTTTCATCCATCCATCCATCCATCCATCCATCCATCCATTTCATCCATCCATCCATCATCTAATACAGAATAATTACACTTATATGTGTGGGTCATATTATCCAGAGCTTGTCTTCCAGTGTTTAATATCCAGTGTAGACTACAGTGAGCTCACAGCCATGAATCATGATTTACTTGCTTGGCACTTCATGCATACTTAATTTAAAGTGTGTGAAAAGTGAATGTAGTCAGCGTTTAGAAGTGCATTAGCATAATCACTACTGTTCAAACATTTAGGGTGTCATTTAAAAAAAAAAATAATAATAATTTTATTCAGCAAGGATGCAGTAAATTGATTAAATTGCATCAAATAGAAGTTACAAAAGATTACTATTTCAATGCTGATCTTATGAACTTTCTATTTACCAAAGAATCCTGAAACAAAACGAATCAGTTTCCACACAAATATGAAGCAGCACAACTGTGTTCAACATTGATAATAATCATAAATGTTTCTTGAGTTTTAGATTGTTAAAATAGGGCCCATATTATACTGAGCTCACACTTTCAGGAGTGTAGATGACATGCGAGGCACAAAAGTCAGATTGTGATTTCACATGGTCTTTAACTGAGTTTGAGAATCACGGTGAACAATTAAGCAAGAGCTGAACGCATGCTGTGTGTAATAACTGCACCTGTTCGTTGCACATTTCTCCATCTCTAAAAAGACTCCCTGGAGTTCATTCCGACACGTTCTTTCAAAAATTATCATTACAAATCATGTTCGTTTCAGAAGCTCCCTGACGGTGCACATTCCACTTTTAGCAAACCCGTCTCCCTCGTCCGACCCGTCTGAATTCTGCAGCGCGGGAGCGTTTCGGTACGAGACCCAATTAAAGGAAAGAGCGGCCCAGTTTTCTGCAGCCAGCATACATCATCTCCTGTCAGAAAAGCCCTTCTGCGGAGGAACATGCAGTCCAACACAGATCTGTCAGGGAGTAACGTCTCTCCAATCTAAAGGCTCATCAGAAATCCAGCAAACAAGCAGGAGTGTTGCAGAACGTGTGTGTGTGTGTGTGTGTGTTGAAGATGACAGAAGCTATTCGCTCCAATTCCCTGTTTCCTCTGCGTGCTTTCATGTTAGGATGGTGAAAATACAAGAGTCAAACACTTCCCTCGAACAATGTGCCACGAGCTATTTCTGTTGCTGTTTATATTACTAACACTAATTATTAGTGTCACACTGCAGCATTTGTGATTCCTCAAAAAAGTACCTTTTTTACCCCGTAAATAACACGCTTAATGAAAAAACTGGTCTGTGCATCACTGCTGTGAATTCTTTGTGACTCATCTTAATGGCAATAGCAGTCATTGACTCATTGAATCATTAATTCAGACGATTCATTTAAAAACATTGATTCATTCAGGAATGAAACAATGAGTGAATCAATGAATGCTTTTTGAGTGAATCGGCTGAGTGAATTATTCTAACATACTGATTTGTTTAGATAAAAACGTGTGTTTGTCATAATGAGTGAGTCATTGAATCATTAATTCAGATGATTCGTTTAAAAAAATTAATTAATTCAGGAATGAAACAATGAGTGAATCAATGAATGCTTTTTGAGTGAATCGGCTGAGTGAATTATTCTAACATACTGATTCGTTTAGATAAAAACAACATGTGTTTGTCATAATGAGTGAGTCATTGAATCATTAATTCAGATGATTCGTTTAAAAAAATTAATTAATTCAGGAATGAAACAATGAGTGAATCAATGAATGCTTTTTGAGTGAATTGGTTGAGTGAATTATTCTAACATACTGATTCATTTAGATAAAAACAACATGTGTTTGTCATAATGAGTGAGTCATTGAATCATTAAATCAGATGATTCATTTAAAAACATTGATTCATTCAGGAATGAAACAATGAGTGAATCAATGAATGCTTTTTGAGTGAATCGGTTGAGTGAATTATTCTAACATACTGATTCGTTTAGATAAAAACAACATGTGTTTGTCATAATGAGTGAGTCATTGAATCATTAATTCAGATGATTCGTTTAAAAACATTGATCCATTCAGGAATGAAACAATGGACTGCCTTTACGTATGAGTGAATCAATGAATGATTTTTGAATGAATTGGTTGAGTGAATGATTCAAACATACTGATTCATTTAGAAACAACATGTGTTTGTCATAATGAGTAAGTCATTGAATTCAGAAAATTCATTTAAAAACATTGATTCATTCAGGAATTAAACAATGGGCTACCTTTATGAGTGAATCAATGAATGAATCGGTTTAGTGAATGATTCAAACATACTGATTTGTTTGTCATAATGAGTGAGTCATTGAATCATTAATTCGGACGATTCATTAAAACATTGATTCTTTCAGGAATGAAACAATGGACTGCCTTTACGTATGAGTGAATCAATGAATGATTTTTGAATGAATCGGTTGAGTGAATGATTCAAACATACTGATTGATTTGTCATAATGAGTGAGTCATTGAATCATTAATTCAGACGCTAAAAATTCAGATTTGATCACATAAATAAATTTCATTTTAAAATACATTTAAATTAAAAATAGTTGTATTAAAAAAATAAAAAAAAATGTTGTAAAAATAAATAAAAAATAATGTAAAAATAAAAATTAAAAATATTTAAATGTATTTCATTTTAAAATACATTTAAATTAAAAATAGTTATTTTAAATGGTAATTATATCTCACAGTTTTTACTATATTTTTGACCAAGCAAATAAAAGATAGCTCTTTTCCCACGCATAACACACACCTCTCTCTATTATCTGTTACTTTAAGACCCACAAGTGTCTTTTGTAGCTTCACCAACATTAATTTACACTTTTATGTGATAAACCATCAGTGATAATCATTGTGCTACAGCAGAAATAGGATAGACACGACACACGACTGTCCAACATGACGTAGTCGTTTTAAATACATGTTAAATCACATCTTGATTTAACTGTGTGTGTGAGATGGCCTACAAAAAAAGTCACCGCAGCACTTATTGTCGGTTAATAAGGCTGTGGGACAACATGTCGCATTATGCAGAAACGAGTCTGGCTCAATAGCTACAATTCGCATCACAAAACAAAAGCCACCAGTAAAACGAGACACAATGCGGAGGAAACGTCCTCCGCCGAGACGAGACGCTTCTCTAGGGGACGGCAGTAATTGCCTTGATGTCTTCAGACGGATGCTGGCACACACACACACACACACACACGTCCCCCTGCGTGCACCAGCTTGAAGTATTATGTACATTGATAATGTGTTACTCTCTGTCTGAACGAGCAATCTTTTGGGGCTCGTCTCAAATCTCAGTAATAGTCTGCCTTAGATGTAAATTGATAGCTTCTCGCCCTCCATGGCCCTCATTCTCATCTCTGATGTCAAACATAGTCTAATTGCATAATGAATCACAGAAACACTTAGTAAGTTTGGTTTAGATTTCTGTCATGGCTGGACAACATGTCATCAAACACTTATTTCACCTCCTTTTTCTCAGAGATACCTCACTTTCAGTGGACGGACTGAAGCCATGATTGAAGATGTGTAATTGAGAAAGAATCGAAACCTCAGAAATGTTCTGGTGACCCTGAGCTGGATTATCTACTGGAAGTGGCATTGAAACCACATTCACTCCGGATTGCGAAAGAGCAAAAGATGTGCTTACCTGCTGGACGTGCATCAGGTCGACATCGACAGCGGAGAGCAGGAGAGAAAAACAGAGACATAAAAACAATTAGATCTACACACACACATCTGCACATGCCTTCTAACCATGATGCAACACTCAAGTGACAGATTTGGATCAGTAACTCAGCATGCAACACAAACAGTGCCGATCGTGACAAGCTCATGGGAGATTTGACTCACAATTGAGTACAGTAAAGAGGGCACAATACTCTCAAAGGAGTAGTTCACTTAAAAAAAAAACTTTTGCTGATAATTTACTCGCCCCCATGTCATCCAAGATGTCCATGTCATTCTTTCTTCAGTCGGAAAGAAATTAAGGTTTTTGATGAAAACATTCCAGGATTTTCTCCATATAATGGACTTCAATGGGGACCAAACGGTTCAAGGTCCAAATGAGAGTTTTAGTGCAAACTGTTCAAAGGGCTTTAAACGATTCCAGACGATGAATAAGGGTCTTATCAAGCGAAACGAGCGCTCATTTAAAAAATAAATAACAAAGTTTAAGTTTTATAAGCTCAAATGCTCGCCTTGCTCTGTTCTGTGATGCTTTCGAACTCGTTCATCAAAATGAACAAATCTTTTTTTGATTCATTTGATTCATTCAACGAAAGAAAAATGAACAAATTGACTCGGAAAAAGATTTGTTCATTTTGACGGTTGGACACTTAGTCCCTTTTAGACAGTCTAGTAATTACTAAAGAAACTTTTCAACTACGTCTCATTAGAGTATTAGTAGACCGTCTTAATAGACGATGAATAAGGGTCTTATCAAGCGAAACGATCGCTCATTTAAAAATAAATAAATAAAAAAATGTTTAGGTTTTTAATTTCTCCCCCATGTCATCCCAGATGTCCATGTCTTTCTTTCTTCAGTCGAAAAGAAATTAAGGTTTTTGATGAAAACATTCCTGGATTTTTCTCCATATAATGGACTTCAATGGGAACCAAACGGTTCAAGGTCCAAATGAGAGTTTCAGTGCAAACTGCAAACTGTTCAAATGGCTTTTAACAATTCCAGATGATGAATAAGGGTCTTATCAAGCGAAACGATCACTCATTTAAAAATAAAAAAATAAAAAAATGTAAGTTTTATAAGCTCAAATGCTCGCCTTTCTCTTGACTCTCCCGACTCTCTCCAAATTTTTTTTTCAATTCATTTGATTCATTCAACGAACGATTTGACTTGGAAAAAGATTCATTCATTTGGACGGTTGGACAATTTCTTTCGATATTCCCTTTTAGACAGTCCACTAGAGCCCGACCGATAAAGGATTTTGAAGGCCGATACCGATACAAATATTTGTTGGTTTTAAAATCTGATATTCCAATACGTCGGCCGATATTTTTTATTTTATTTTTTTTCAGGAACGAAGGAACAAAACATTAACAGATTTCCCTAACATTAGTTATTCGTAGTCATGTATGAGTTTTAATTAAAACAATATGATAATGCATTTTAAAAAGAAACTTGTTTCTTTTATTGTCGCAACAAAACAGAGGAACCAAAGCTCATTAATTAATCAACAAAGCTCATTAAATTCCACAGATGATAGTGGCATTAGCTAGCTTTGTGGTTAGCTAGAATGTGTTGCGTGTTATAAACGAGTGTTGCCAACAGGGACGGTGTAGAGCGCCCTCTGGTGGACAAACTATACAACTCCAACACTCATGACATGGTTGAAGCGTGTTTCGTCTGTTTTTATTTCATTTTTGAAATATTCATTTATCGGCCATTATAACTGCCGATACCGATAGTTTGGAAAATGACTAATATCGGCCGATAATATCGGCCTGCCAGGGTCTACAGTCGACTAATTAGTAAAGAAACTTTTCAACTAACTCTCCGTAGAGTATTAGTAGACCGTCTTAATTAACCAATATACTATAAGTGACTTTAAAAGTACATGTTAACTAATTCTACAAACCCGAACCCAAACCCAACTAATTCTCTAACGAATGCTAGTTGACACGTAGCTGCAAACTTTCTTAACTAAGCAGACTATCAAAATAAAGTATCCTTTTTATTGAACCATGTTATTTGTCGGCCATCTTCACTTGTAACAATGCATTCTGGGACTTCCATTACTGAAGGAAACATACAATGCGTCCTTGGATAATGGCTCAAAACATAGTATACCGCAGCGTAATGTGATGGTCTATCTTCTGGAACAGCCTAAAAATGCTGTCAAGGTGGTCAGCTCACTACACTTTAGCATAGAGTTATCGTCTCAGTGAATTTCCCTGTTAAACGCAGCAGAGTGCCATAAAGTGTCCTGCCGTGTCCTCTCAGTAACTGTAAATAAATCCCAGCTGTGTGCTCAAGACAGAATATGATCATTCCTGGAGTCCCTAAAGGCTCATGAACACCCGGTGTGTGTGTGTGTGTGTGTGTGTGTTAGATCACACTGTGATTCCGGAGCCTGCAGGTGCCCTGGGCTCTCGGGCGTCCCGCGGTCGCCGTATAGGTCTCGGGGGCGAGCGAGACCCTCGGGCTGAGTCTGTGCATATAGGCCTTGCCCGAGGCGACTAATCCTGAAGTCAAAACTCATTCAGATGGAGTGGACAGAGTGTTTCTAGACCATGCATTCACAGTGTCTACAGTACGTTTACATGCACAACTTCAGTTTCAATCGATTGATGAATCCGAACATGATCGGCAGGATGATATGCGCGTTTATATGCCACGAGCTTCAAACCCGAATCGATATTTTGCACTAATAATTTCTCAATTATTGAGCTATTTCTGGTCATAATGAGACATGAGCATATGATATGTATTTTCCCAGGACCTACTGTTCTGGTCGTCCTTTATTTATTTATTTATGTTTATTTATTTATTTATTTAAACGTGATGAAATAAAGTGATGAAAATATCGCTTTATGAAGTGATTAAAATAATTTATAAAGTGATGAAAATGTCCTGGTTTTTTAAAAAAAACTGCTGGGAAAGATCAGCTCTATACTATATTTTATAGATGGGCAAACAAGGAGGATGAGGAAGAAAAACAGGATAAAGAGGAAGAAAACTAAAGATATGAATATATTTTGTTAGTTCGTTTTTGTTTGTGAGAGCTATTTTTGTTCAATTTGGAGGTTTTCTTTTAGTTATTTATTTTTTATATATTTATTAGGGCTGTCAAACGATTAATCGCGATTAATCGCATCCAAAATAAAAGTTTGTGTTTACATAATATATGTGGGGGCACTGTGTATAATTATTTTGTATATATATAAATACACACACATGCATGTATATTTAAGAAACAAATATTATATATATATATATATATATATGAAGAGTTCAGATGCAAAAGCCTCTAAATGCCATTTGAAATTTTCTTCTAAAATGACCGTTTTTATCAAGCTTCTATATTTAAGTTCAGTAATTTCACTTAAATGACAATTAATAGGTAATCTTCATTGCCATTTAAGTGAAATTAATGAACTTAAATATACAAGCTTGATAAAAATGATCATTTTAGAAGAAAATTTCAAATGGCACTTAGAGGCTTTTGCATCTGAACTCTTCATATATATATATATATATATATATATATATATATATATAAAATATTTATATTTATATTAGGGCTGTCAAACGATTAATCGCGATTAATCGCATCCAAAATAAAAGTTTATGTTTACATAATATATGTGGGTGCACTGTTTATAATTATTTTATATATATAAATGCACACACATGCTTGTATATATTTAAGAAATATTTTCATGTATATACTTATATATAATTTATATTATATATAAATATAAATATTTTATATATAAATAATATTTTTCTCTTAAATATGCATGCTTGTGTGTGTATTTATATATACACAAAATAATTATACACAGTGCAGCCACAAATATTATGTAAAAACAAACTTTTATTTTGGATGCGATTAATCGCGATTAATCTTTTGACAGCCCTAATATTTATTTTTCTAATACAGAAGAGACATTATTTCAGATCAAGCTCAATCCGATTACAAACGGATTATTTGGTTCCATGTAAACGTAGCCAGTGAGTCGCAATTATGATTTTTATGTTATGTCAAGGTCCAGTTAAGGCAAGTCATTTCACTCGGTGGCCATCTTCTAAAGACACCCTTACGAAAAAAAATTTTTTTTCAAGTGTGCTATTAGTATACTTCTTGTAAACTTATATACTTCTCAGAAAATATACTTAAAATTGCACTCAAGTACTGAAAGATGAATCTTTTTCTCAAGTTATACTCACTTGCTATAGATATAAAGGCTACTTGACTCTCCACCGCAGCTCTTTCATTCTCGTTTGTGCATATTAATAGATTAACTTGTACACACTATTGTGCAAGTTAATCAAGCCACTTTTATTTGTATAACGCTTTTCCCAATGCATGTAGTTTCAAATAGCTCTACAGAAAATGCATGTTTTAATATCACATCTGGTTTTAAAGGGAATAATCTTTTGTTTCAGTCACACAAAGCAATCATTTGACTTTATAAAACTTTGATTATTCCATCACTGTGTAGAAAACAGTGGCATGAGCATTTATCAGCATATTTCCCTTTGTGTTTAACAGAAGAAAGCAAGTCATATGAGTTTGGAATGAATTATTCCCTCAAGAAATGGAGTTCCAAGGATAAAGAAAAATGAAGAGATAAAAAAAGGTATTCATTTATACCTCATTTTCATTCCTGAATTAGAAACAGCCTTGAATATGTTATTAATAAAGAATTCATATATTCATATTTTATCACCTAGTCCAGGCACCTTGGCAATTAATCTGGGCTCATATTAAACAGAATCTGACCGCTTTCTGCTCGGAGACGGTCTTTTAATAATTCACTCCATCACACCTGCGATCACACACACTGCCGCAGCCACGGACGCTAATTAAACACCAGCGACCAATCAGGGTCGTGCTCTGGATGGAGAATTTGCATAATCAGAAGGGGGACAGGATGAGGAATAACAAAAAATGAATTGTGCCATTATTCTAAACTGTACAAAAACCCAGGACTGCTGGGATTGGAAATTAAAACACTGCGAGTCACGACGCAAGACCTCATGGAGACCTTAAGATCCACAAGTTGGTTTATGGCGTTGATGAAATATCCAGGTTGCGAAAGCGTCAAAAAATTATAATATCGTGCAAAAGTAAGGCCTTGCGAGTTCAACTTAAAAGGTGAAACTAATATATTAAAAGGATCTGAGATGATATGTACATTCATTTTGTCGCTTTAAACTCTTTTTTTCTTAGTTTCTATCTTAAGAGAAACACTCTTTAAATGCACAACAATATGCTGATAACTTCCCGGACGAGCCCCCAAATTATGTTACGATCTCGGTCCAATTGAAAATAACATAAAAGAACTTATTACATGCAAAGTGCGATATTTCAAGCCTTTATTTTGATGATTATGGCTTGAAAACCAATTTTGAATTTGGGGTTCTCATAAGCTGTAAGCCATAATCATCAAAATTATAACAAATAAAGGCTTGAAATATCACACTTTGCATGGAATGAATCTTTTTTTATCTTATTTTATTTTTTTCTAATTTACACACCCCCGTGTCATCCAAGATGTCCACGTCTTTCAGTCGAAAAGAAATTAAGATTTTTGATGAAAACATTCCAGTGTTTTTCTCCACATAATGGACTTCAATGGGAACCAAACGGTTCAAGGTCCAAAAGAGAGTTTCAGTGCAAACTGCAAACAATTCGTTCGTTGAATCCAAATGACTCAGAAAAAGATTCGTTCATTTTGATGAACAAGTTCGAACAGGAGAGTCACGAACGTGCGTTACAGAACCGAGCAAGGCGAGCATTTGATCTTATAAAACTTAAATTGTCTTATTTATTTATTAAATGAGCAATCGTTTCGCTTGATAAGACCCTTATTCATCGTCTGGAATCATTTAAAGCCCTTTGAACAGTTTGCAGTTAGCACTGAAACTGTCTTTTGGACCTTGAACCGTTTGGTCCCCATTAAAGTCCATTATATGGACAATGCTTTCGACTGAAGAAAGAAATAAATGGACATATTGGATGACACGGGGGCGAGTAAATTATCTGCAAAAGTTTTTCAAAAGTGAACTACTCCTTAAGTGTATAAACCATAAAAGTAGTCCAATACAATACGTGTTTATGTGGTGTGTGACTGCATGAGAAACAACTTCAGTTAATCTATTAAGCACACACACACACACACATACGCTTATTAACACTCATATAGTGCTGTGAAAACAACAAATTCCCATTTGAGTCACTTTATGAGGTCTCATATGTTTTTGTGTCACAGTTATTTATTTCCTGACTAAACTACACGACACATGACAGTTCCCAATACTGAACAATTCCACAGAGCATGAGCGCGAATATCGCTGCTTATTACGGCGGACGCCGGCTGAATACCAATGCCCAGATTCTGGGAGAATAATTAGGTGTCACAGACCGGCATGCTGGATATCCAAATGCCCAGCGCAGCGGAAGCGAGCTGATTGGCATGGCTGGCGTGGGCACAGTGAAGGGTCAAATAATGAACAGAAATCTGTTTGTTGGTGCTTTTCTAAATGGAAATCACAGAGCGTGACTAACAGGCAGCCGTGTGTTTTCTGAAGCAGAACGCCCAGGGAGAGCAAACTAAAGCACTCGTTGTTTTGTGTTTTCAACACGGAGGGAAACAGGAAATTGGACATACTTGGCATCCACACAGGCCGGGATATTCGACTCATTGAACATCTCCATCTAGAACCACATCTATTAGCCCGAATTACGATGCAAACAGGTCAGAGATGAGGAGAATTCAATCTTATGAAGAGAAACCGTACCTCCACTTGAGTAAATGGCTATTGGCCCAGAGAGGAAGAAAGCAAGGAGGGAGTTGTATTAGTGTTTTGTCCAAGAATGAAGACGTTCAAGAACCGTTAATTTAGCTGAACGCCAACATTCGGTTCCAGGATTCGTCCTCAACCCTGCACCTGAAATAATGGATTTCCTCCGGCAAAATATCATCCTTTGATCATTGTTAACATGGAGATCTGAGGAAGTAAATGTGCCACTTATCATCATCATTTGCAGGTCATTTTTTACTTTCTCTCCCTTCACTATTTCCCTCTCTTTCCCATTAGCTCTGCGACCGAGGTCCTGATTTAACGATCCTCATCCCTGGAGATTTTATTCAGCCACTTCCGTCGACCAGAACCGGCGACCCGCTGAACCCAAATGTGTTTAAACTCTCCGTTTGAAGGGATCTCACTGTATGAGACTTGGACAGAACGGACTCTCTCCGATACGCTTCAAACGCAACATCTACAGTTTCTGCTCCGTTGCTTCTGCTGCTGAAAAAAGTTTGACTTTTTTTGTTTTTAACAAGGCTCAAGTTTAAGTTTAACATGGATCCTTCAAGCTGGAGTTTCAAAGACACGGCTGTGATCCGAGACACACGAGCCCCCGCTGAATGACGAGACTGAACATTGATTTGGAAGCAACTGATGTCAGTGGCAGAAACTATATATTTGATACCCAATAAAATCATGACATTAGCTTTGATGCACAGACATAAATCAGAGGTCAGCGTTCGGGAATACTACCATAGCACTCTTACTATTCGTGCTTGTCTACCGTTCACAGAATGCATGGCATAACCCAGATGATATACTACATTTCCCACGATGCAACATGCTTCTGTTTTCAGTGCAACAAATGAACTTAGTCATCTCAGCTGTGCTAAAAATGCAAAATAATAATTTTCATTTCCAATATGATGATTGGACGACCACGAGTGTTGGGTGTAACTAATTACTAAGTAATTAGTTACTGTAATTTAATTACTTTTCCATTTAAAATGTAAAGTAAGGCATTACTCTTGATTTATCTGTAATTTAATTACAGTTACTTCTGATGTAATTGAGGTAAATACTGTGTATAGATTAATGTCATTAGTCATCTCAACTGTGCTAAAAATGCAAAATAATAATTTTCATTTCCAAGATGATGATAGGACGCCACACACGTGACATGATGAGATCATGAGATGATGTAGTAGGGTTTGAAATGTTATCAATGCATTAGGGATGGGCAACGATTAATCGCAATTATTCGTTAGAAAAATAAAAGTTGGTGTTTACATAATATGTGTGTGTGTAGTGTGTATAATTATTTTGTATACATAAATACACACACATGCATGTATATATTTAAGAAAAATTTGCATGTATATACTTTGTATATATTTATACATAATTAATTTTATATATAAATATAAATATTTGACATATTAATAACACATTTTTCTTAAATATATACATGCATGTGTGGGTATTTATATTTACAAATTAATTATACACACTACACACTCATTATATATTTTATATATAAATAATATTTTTATTCTTAAATATACATGCATGTGTATATATATATATATATATATATATATATATATATATATATATATATATGCAAAATAATTATACACAGTGCACCCTCATATATTATGTACAAACATTTATTTTGGATGTGATTAATCGTTTGACAGCCCTAATTTTTATTACTAAAACCTATACTCTATCAAAACAATCAGTCACGCCCACATTCAATCTCCTGTTCTTGGCTTGTTTTGACCGGATCATTGAATCGGGGGTTGATTGAAGAAAGGCTGCAATCGGTTCAGTCTGATTTGCGAATGAATCATTCGGTGCTTTCTGTGCACCAATTCACCAGTCCCAGTGGAAAGCATCAACTTGCTCTTTTGTGTCTCAGAGAGAGTATCGATTTCTTTAGCTCGAAATAACAAGGATCAATGTGTTTTTATGAAATGTACTGGAGTAAAAAGTATGATAGTATGCTTTTTGAATGAATTCAAAGTTTCCCAAAAAAAAAAAAAATGAAAAATGTACTTGCACTCTAAAAAATGCTGGGTTGTTTTAACCCAATTTGGGGTAAAATATGGACAAACCCAAACTTTGGGTTAAAAATGTCATTTAAAATGTTTAAAATTACTGGGTTTGTCAATATTTGATCCAAATTTGGGTTGAAATAACCCAGCATTTTTAGAGTGTACACTCTAAAAATGCTGGGTTGTTTTAACCCAATTTTGGGTTAAATATGGACAAACCCAGCCATTGGGTTACATTTTTTAAATCACATGTTTTCAGTATTTTCAGTTTCAGTTTGTCCATAATTGGGTTAAAACAACCCAGCATTTTTTAGAGTGTAAGAAACAAATACTTCTTCGAAAAAGTAAATTGACAACTGATTTTAGCTGCAGTGTTTACGTGAAAACGGAAAATATATAATCCTAAATCAAAATATTAAAAACTATAGACTATATATAAAACTAATAACTATAATAAAATACAATGGAGAGAATCGGCAGCGCTGAATTACTGATTTCTCTCTCGTCTGCTAAAGGAGCAGCGGCCCTTGAAAATCTGCTGACCTCCTACACACACTCACACACACACGGGCAAAGAATGGACAGATACTCCTCTGATGAACTCTGAAACTCGCCCACTGGTTATGTGATTTCCCTCTGCAGAAACTTCCCTGATAACATGATAAATGCAATTGATAAAAGGTGACCATGAACAAAACTATACAAGGTCAAAGAAATTGCAAGATAAAACTTTCAATAATGTCGTTACATTTCACGATGCTTTTGATACACTGTATTTGGTTGCCACTCAATATACAATCCGAGTCCTAAAGCAAAACAAGTTGAGGAATGAGGAGCCGTAGCTGAAGGTCATCTGGGAAATTATGATGCATTACAAGCCCATCTCACACTAATAAAACACCATGCTGGGCGTCTTTAGACATCACTCTGAAACCCAATAAAACGAGATCTCACCCTGCAGCCATTCCTGCTTATTAGTTCTTATTTAGCTCACTATTTTCTCTTGTTAAGTTTAAAGTCAACATGAATGAACATTCACCAGCCGTTACACTACTGACATATTTCAGGTTATTCAATGAAAAAGAATGAATTGATCTGATGGAGAACTGAACGAGGGTTCCTGCACACACATGCATGAGGCAACAATCACATCACACTGGGATCCTGGAATAAATTAATTGGAAAGGATCTGCAGATATCGATATTTTCCTGTGATCTGCTTGACAAACATCATTAATTAAAGGTCAAGGGGAAATGAGATCCAGAGAACTGTGCAATATCACAAAGTCTGAGATTAACTCATTTCTCATCAAATCTCACCGCACAATAATCCATAGAAGGTACTGGTAATTTTCCACTAGGATACTATCCATTATATATATACAGATATTTCCAACAGTAAAACTCGATACAATGCATAATTCAAAATATAAGTAAAACAAAACCCCAAAATACTGAAAAACATGGAAATTTCCTTCATATGAACACAGTGCGTTGGACTTTCTTCACAGTGCAAGATTAAAAGATCTGAGATGATATGCACATTCATTTGATCGATTTTAAACTCTTTTATCTTAGATTCTATCTTAAGATGAACACTCTTTACATGCACAACAATATGCTGATAACTTTTTTAAAAATCCCGGACGAGCCCCCAAATTATGTCAAGATCTCGGTCCCTGTGAAAATAACATAAAATAATTTTTTTTACACCAAAGTTCTTTCAACTGTTTAAAAAGTTTATTGTCCACAATATATATATATATATATATATATATATTTATATATATATATATATATATATATATATATATATATATAAGGAAGTAAAGGAAGCATTTATTTAAATGAAATAACAAAGATAAAGGAAATATCTCCACCCATTGTATATATATTTCTTTCCTAACCATCATTCATAACCATCATTCATTCCTAACCACTTTTCCATTTCATCATTCATACACTGTAAAAAATATCTTTTTTCATTTTTACAAGAAAGTTCCATTTTAGTATTTCAATGTTACTTGCCATTCATTTGTAATTGTGAAATCTTTCTGAAACTTTTTTTTTTCCAATTTTTT